>JARHVA010006395.1:250000-457500 GCA_037957365.1 Torreya grandis
TATTTTATCATTTGATTGTTTGTGCTAAAATTATTATATGCTTCATTTGATAATAAGATATGTTATATAATACAATGTGAAAATGAAGTTTGTATTATTAGCTATTCATAATTTACTTTGCTAACCATTATATTAATTCATTTTTAAAATCATTTGTTTCATGCTCATATATGTTTGATTGGATAATTGCATATCATGCTTAAATTATCCATATTTGATGTATGGGAGGTTATACCTCAATATTTTGTTGAAGCATATTAACATTTCAAAGTTTTGATAAGACTCAAATTATAAAATGAGTAATTTATAATAAGATATCTAATGTTTGGCTAAAATTAGTATCATATTATTAGTAAATTATTAAATACACATCTCATGCCAGTTGGGGATGATCATCTTGTCAATATTGGAGACGTTCAATAATGAGTTGCATACAATAATTTATGTTTTCACTACTTTGTAATCAAAGTAGTGAACTTGTTTGCCTAAAACATGACTTGATTGTTTAAAATGTGTTTTACAATAGATAAACATATATCATCTTTTATGTTTATGTATTTGGTTATTATGATGCTAATCATAGTATGCTATCATGAATATATTTTTGGATATGTGTTTAAGATTTGTAGTTGTGCAGCACCAACTATTTTTGCATATTGAATTTCATGTGCATTTTATTTGAGAGAAAGTCCTCAATGATGATATAGATTTATAGTTCTATCTTGTGATTGAAATAGTGGTAGATATCTTCACAAAACCACTTAGTGCTACCAAGTTTTATCTTTTTTATGCAATGCTAGGTCTCTAAGTTTACATTGAGGGGGAGTGTGCATGAGAATTTCACTTCCTAATGGCCATGTGTTCTTCTTCTTCTCTATACTTCTTCTCATTGTAAATTTCATGTGAAATTTATGTAATTTAAGTAAAATTCATGTGAAATTTAAGTAAAATTTTTGTGAAAGTCTTACTTTTTTACCCAATACATTAAAAACGTACTTTGTAATGGAGGTCTTTATGTTATAAATAACTACAAATATGCTTAGTGATTATTCATGAGAAATTGTGAGATGTAGTCTCACGATCATGCTAGCCTAAACCTAATTTTGAGTAGTTTATGACTTATAATTACCTTTGTTTCAAAAGGTATTATTTTTTATGATGAAAGTTTTTAAAATATTTAAAATATGTACATAGTATAATTCTTTTTTTAAGGTGACTATGAATTTTATCCCCACTTAGCAATAAGGGAGAGTGTTAGAAAATTTAATGACTAAGTAGTCTTAATTGACCCTTAATTTAAGTTGGTATTTAATTAAATAATAATATATTATTTATTAAGATGAAGTGAAAACCTTGTGAAAATAAATAATAATATTATATTTGTTATATACTTACCATTTTTATTGAATGTCTTTCAGGACGGTTGGACCCATTGGTTACAAAGTCACCTCCCTTCACATTTTATTATAAATAGAGTTTTGTCCCTATTATGAATCATGGTGAATTGATATGTGTAGTCATATAAAATGTAAAAATTGGTAACTTGAGCATGGCTATTGACACCCAACTCATAGGTCCCTCTTGCTTGCTCTCATGACCCTCATAAGCTTGTTTTCATTGATTCTAAGTCATCTGTAGCCTTCCAAAATTGACCCTAGTTGATCCAAGACCCTATTTTCATGACCAATCTGTCCTCTAGGTCTTATCTACCTAGGACAATAGCACCCAACTAGGACAAGAGTGCCAGTGCCACTATTGTGCACTTTTGGCACTATTGTCCAAGTTATTTCTGGCCCTAATGATCAATTTATTTTGGTTCTCTATCCTTCTCTTTGTCAACCTAATGTGAGTAAATTAAATCCATGACCAATAGATCCATATAAAATCCCATTAAAATATCATTTGGAAAGGGTTGGTAAATATTATCAAGAAATCAAGAATGCAAGTGAAACCACTTAGGTAATCTTTCCTATTTTCTGTATACAACCATATAGTATAATCCTAGGTACGTCTAAATATCCATACCAGTCCCTAGGAACCTCAAGCACATATAATTTATCATTTATTGCATTCTCATATCAAAATTGCATCGAGCACTGTCAAAGGGAGAACTACATATGGTTTGATCCCTATTTGGAGTATTTGTATATAGGCAGTGTGCCCACACATGGGGTGTGAAACACATCTAGTGCATCTTACACACACTAAACCCTTTTCCCTATCTGTCAAAGTTTTATTCAAGTACATTGAAGTCATAAAAATAAAGAAAATTAGCTCTACAAGGAGCACTACTAGTAGTGAGGCTTTGTAAATTCAAAGACTTTGTCACATAGACCTACTAGACAAAACTCAAAAAGCTTAGATCCTTAGGACAATAGTGTTGGATAGGGACTACAACACCAGTGCCAATCCTATCTACTTTTTATGATCCTATCCAATTAAAAAATGAAAGATAGAATCATGCTTACAATAGTGTAATAGGCCTACATAGTGAATATTAGGCCCTATCTTAGTTAGATTAGTATAGTTTAAACTAAGTCTTATTTTCTTATTTTTATTACTATTTTTAAAAAAGTTCTAATTATGAATAAAATTCACAAATGAGTAGCTTATTTATTGCATATTATTTATTGATTTATGAATCTAAACCCTTTAGCTAAATTAAGAATAATACACTAATATTCTCAAAATTGTTAAATCATTTGGTGAACTCATGAGAATATTGGTATATTATTCTTAATTTAGTTAAAGGGTCTAGATTGATAAATAAGTAAAATACTATGCAATAAATAAGCTACTAATTTGTGAAATTTATTCATAATTAATTTAAAAAAAAAATAGTAATAAAGAAAATAAGACTTAGCTTAACTTGTGTTGATCCGACTGAGACAAGGTCTGATATTCACTATGCAAACCTAAGACACTATTATAAATAGGATTTGATCTTTCATTTTTATGATTGGATAGAAGAACTGAAAGTGGATAAGAGTGGTACCATTGTTGTAGTCCTTATCCAACACTTTTGTCTTGAGGATCTAAGCTTTCTAGGTTTTGTCTGGCAGGTCTGTGTGGCATTGTCTTTGAATTTGTGAAGCCTCACTATAGCAGTGCTCCTTATAGAGCTGATTTTTTTCATTTTTATGCCTTCAATGAAATTGAACAAAAATTTATCAAATATGGAAAAGGGGTTAGTGTGTGTAAGATGCACTGGATGTGCTTCACACCCCATGTGTGGGCACACTTCTTACATACCAATACTCTGAAGAGGAATCAAGCCATATGTAGTTCTCCTTTTGAAAGTGATTGGTGTAATTTTGATATGAGAATGAAATAAATTCTAAAATAGATGTGCTTGAGATTATTAGGAATTGGTATAGAGATTTAGATATGCTTAGGACTATACTGGATGGTTATATGTAGAGAATAAGGAATATTACTTGAGTAGTTTCACTTGTATTCTTGTTTGCTTGATACTATTTAACAACCCTTTCCAAATGATCTTTGAATGGGATTTTATAGAGATATATTGGTCATGAATTTAATTTCCTCATGTTAATAAAATAAGGCTAATGATGGGGAACTGAAATAAATTGATCATTGGGGCTAAAAATGAGCTTAGATAATAACACAAAAAGTAGACAATAGTGGCACCGATCGTGTCCTAGTTGGGTGCTATTGTCTTGGGTAGATAGGACCTAGGGGGATGGATTGGTCATGAAATGAGGGTCCTAGATTATCTAGGGTCAAGTTTGGAAGGATACAAATGATTGTGAATTAGTGAAAATAAGATTATGAGGGTCATGAGAGTAAACAAGAGGGACATATGGATTGGGTGTCATTAGCCATGCTCAAGTTACCAATTTTTGCATTTTATATGACTAAAATATGAAAAAATATCATTCAAACTTACTCAGGTGATTTTAAAAGGTTTTGTGAAAGTTATTAAGAAAAAGTGAGAAGGATAAATTTATATTGTATTGGGTAAAAGTTTCTCAAATATTAAATAATCATTGTGGGGTTTTTACCTCATTTTGAGGTTTTCCCACATAATTCTTGAAGTTGTGTCTTATTAATCTTTACATCAATTTGTATGTAATATTTTATTATTAATTTACATATATATCCTCTATGTTCATATGCACTCTTAATTTTTTAATTTACAAAGGAATTGACTCCTCAAATAGCTTTGACACTTGATTTATCCATGCTTAGGGTTTATAGAAATCTAGTAATTATGACCCTAGTGGCCTCTATTCGATGTTTTGTTATGAAAAGGAGTCAAATTATTTATACATCCTTATATATGATCTCCCACACTTATATCATTCTTCAAGACTCCAAGCTCAACATCAAAAAAGCATGAATTCTTTATATCTACACCTGTAGCATATATGTTCTATTTATTTTCACCTTGCTAAAAATTGAGAGTGTTTCTTATTTATTATTTTATGTTATTTCATAATTGTAAAAACACTTTCACCATATCCCTTAAGGACTCTCAAATTTCATATGACCCTCAAACCTCATATTCAATTCAAGATCTACCTCTTTTAGCTCATTGTTTGACAAGAAACTTGAAATAGGTCAAAAGAACCTCTACAAGGCTTATGAATAAGTTTTTTGGATTTTTGGAAAGATATTATAATTATAAGTTCCTTTCAATAGATTCTTCAAAAATTTTATCTATATATTTAACTTATTCACAACAATAAGAAACCAATCCTTATTCATTTCTTAAAGATTAACTTTCAATGGCAGTGTTAGGTCTCTAGGTTTATCACTCTCTCATGCTTGGGATAACTCTTATTTGCATGATTTATTCATATAAATGATTTTTCAGGACTCTAATAAATTTTATATACCTTACTCAATGTTATTAATACCCCACTTGATCCTTCCAACTTGAAATTCACAACTTAAGCTTGCACTTTCCTCTGTTCTACTATGTAGACATGTAGCTTCACATTCTAATCTTAAACCTCACCAAAAATTTGTCCTTGGAGTGACTCACTTGTTAAAAACTTATAAATTTTTTATTATTACTTTATATAAGAGTCTCTAAACCTTGAGTTCTATTCCAATCCTAACACTTCTCTTCATATCCATGCCTACAACATGATCTTGATCTCCTCTTTCTTACCTACAAACTAATCCTAAAATAGGTTGGTGTGAATAATAATTAGTTGAGATTGTTTAATATTTATTACATTAGGTAAATAATATTAAGAGTGTATTATAAGCCAATTTTTTTTTTAGACCCATCATTTTTTTGTTCACACCTAAAACCTTGTTCAATCACTCTTCCTTAATGGTGTTCATGACTTGTTACGTATAATTGTTTTTCTAATATGGACATGGAGATTTAACCAATAAATTATATGTTTATATTAGTGTCTCCTACACTTAATTGTGTCTCAAACATTTTATATAATTATTAATCACTAAACATAAAATATTCTTGCCTTTTCTTGACTTCCCTCTTCACTTAGGCCTGCATACTTGAACCATCTTAAAAAAAACTTCTTAAGAGATGAAATAAAGTATGGGGGAACATGGAATTAGATATGAGAGACTATTAAATATTAATATCATATGATTTACCTTTATTACAATCCCCAAAACTCTCAAAGGTATCAACTAATCCTCAACATGCACTTCTCAATGTTGACAAACCTATGATTACACACTTCATTCATTCATGTATTTAATTTTTGGATTAGAGATGATGTAAGATATGTAATTGAATTATTTAAAGTTTTATACCTCATTTATACTTAATTCCAATATCTATCATGTTGGAAAACATTCCACACTCTTAAGAAACCTATTTATACCTACAAACATTATTAAACATAGTGTTTTTGGTACTAAATGAATGACCCATGGGTTAAATGTTTCAATTTCGGTATTTTATAAGTTATTAGGTATCCTACACATGTATTTAAATCCTTTTAATGTATCCAAAAAACTTGAATATGTTTCTTATAGAAGAAAGCTGAGGCTTTGGGGTTTTTCAAGGGTTTAAGAGGTTATCAACTTCTTAAAGATGATTCATAAAGTAAAGGAGCAAAAATTATGAACTATTTACATGGAATGGGAAGGCATAAGGGGAGTAAAAATCACATAACATCATTTTACTTGATATCTCTCCTCCTTCATGAACTAATGCAAAAGTAGTTAGCTTTATTGAGCTTGTGAATGACTTGATGGAGAGTTAGACTAGGTTTTTGCCTTTTTTAGATCTTGTTCAAGCATGATATAGACTTGATGAACCTAGGGAAATGTACCATTAAATTTAAATATATTTAAAACACATTTTCTTCTCCTTTTGATAGCTCATGAGCTATGTTTGTAACTGCTTGCAAGTTATTATCATTGTTTTCTAACTTGTACATACCATTCTCAAGTTGTAAATGATTCAAAAAGGTTGACAAGTCTGAGATAAATGTACATGTCATCCTTTTGACCTTCAAATCACCCTTAAAAATCTTGAAAACATGTTAGACATTCAAAATACACTTGATCTTTCTCAATATCATGGGTATCTCAAGACATTTATTTCACAAATTGATCATAACCCATAATACACTACATTAAATTAACAAAACTTACCTTAGCCTCTCCAAATGCTTCATGAATGATCATATTGAGGAGATGATAGAGTTAGGTGTTTTGAATCACTCTCTAGGTTAGATCATCCTAGAAGACCCTAACCACTACAAGGAACAACACCACACCTCACCATCACATGACAAGATTTGAAAAAAATAATACCCCTTATAAGGCTATCAATAAAGTTAAAGAGACATACTTAAAAAGTTTTAAAATGCAATGGCCTATGGTATCCAATTTATCTAACACACCTCAAGGGTGATAAAGCTAGGGTTTGATCATTTGACAAAGAGTGAATGCCTATGAATGAGGTATAAACACATATAAAAGTAAAGGTGAAATAAAACCCAAATATTCTAGGTGGTCATGCCCAAATACAATTGATATTCTATATTGGACACCTACATCTAATTCAAAAAATAGTGTCAATGCAACCATCTAGATCCAACATAGGCATTCAAGGCCAAACAATACAAATTCAAAAAATATGACAACTATTATAAGAACATGATCCATTCAAATTCCATCATGTTCTGATTTGAATCCACATGTGCATATTAAACTAGATAAGTACTCTCATTTCTAATTTATTTTAATATAAATAAATAGTTCTACTTTCTATCTTTGGCATATCTCAACATTTAAATTTAGAATATTATTTATCTAAATTTGGAAATTAATTATCTTGCTACAGATATATTTATCACCATTTTTTATATTCATTTTTATATCATTAACCCTATACTATATTGAACCATATCAATTTAGTGTTAAACAAGAATAACTTGGAAGCAAAAATGTTTGGAAACAAGTTTTGAATTTTGGACTTTCTTTCTTGATTTATGATTTTTTATTTTTAAAGAATTTAAACTTGGTTTGAAAACATAAAAAAATAAAGTGTGTGGTATTCAAAATGAGGTAAAATGAAAAAAAAATATTAATCAATCTCTACTTTAACAAAAAAAAAACATGTTAAGTCACATAAATGGATAGAACTAGGCAAAATGACTTGAATGTCTTATGGGCTCTCATATATACTAACTCATCAGTTGGAAAGTGTTGACATAATGTTTTATAGAAATAAATATGGAGGTATAAACATACCCATAGTCCAATTAACCCTATTACAAGGGAGGTTGATAATAATTTCTCAGAGCTAACCACTTACCAATGCACTACAATTCAAATGGCTAAAATGGATATCCTAGGATTAATGTTTGTACAAGATTATTTTAAAGGGAGTCATATATATTAATTTTTATATGTTTCATCCTAAGAATTTTATATAATATAATTTAATGGATTCACACAAATGGGTCTAGTACCAAAGTGCCCAACTTATCCATAAGATTTTAGTACGTTGATGCTGGAAAAATCAAACTTCAAAGTCACTGTTCAAACCCTGGGTATTAAAACATGAAAGCACATCACATCATGGTGTGTTTAAAAAACATAAATGTTGTCACTTGGATTTTCACCCTTTTATGATATGGAAATTCTCCCCTTATCCAAGTAGCACAATGGAAACACCTTTAGGCTTGTGGATAGGCTAAGGATGAGGTGAATCTCTAGATATGGTTAGCTCCCTTGATGTGCCACTTTGGATTTCAACTAAAACTAAAATTTGGAGCTGAAAAGGGAGAGAGATAAATAAAATAAAACTATCCTATGGGAGGTGATAGACCAAATATGATGATGACTTCGAATAGAAACATGTTACACATGAGAATAAAGGACTAACCAAACATACACTCCTTCAATCTGCATCTTCTCACATCAATGTTACATAATGAGGTTATGGATGAATCCGTAAAGCTAGGAGGACTTAAAAGAGGCCTTTAATGTCACTAATGAATATAATAACTCACTCAATCCTTGACATTTACTAGAACACTTTACATGCCCTATAAGAAGAAGCTTTCCAACTGTAAATATGATGAAAGAATGAGTCAACATTATAAGGAATCCATAGTCTCCACTAAGAAAGATCTAAAATTCAAGTAAAAAAAATAATAATAGTCACTAAGAGGTAAAAATAAGTAGTCTTATTGATAAAATGGTAAGCAAATGAGCAAAGCTTTACAATACTAAGGTGGAGCATAAATTAAAATGGCCAAAATGGCTAGTTCTTATAGAACTTGAGAGAGAGAGAGAGAACAAGAAAGAAGAAAAGGGTCATAAGGACACTTAAAAAGATAATAAAATAAGTTACTTATGTATTATAAGAGGATATGGGAAAAACATGCAAGGTTAGAAAGCCCAAGTGTCCATACAAGTCATCAAACTCTTACAAAGTGGCATGAAATTCTCTTAACTGGATCATAAAAATTACCTTCTTGATTATCCATATTTAAACATCCAAAAAAAATTAGGAATAGGTATGATGATTTAAAATAAGGGTAATGGTATCATTCATGCCTTTCCATGTATTGGTTGTAGGCTTGGTCATCTAGAATCATCTGGGAATAAGCCATCATTATTTATAGTCCAAAAAACTCCTCTTTCATATGCCCTACACATTTGTACTCAAATTTGGATTTAGTTGATCATTAAAATACATGGGAGGGAGTGGATGACAATTTTAAAGAGCCTAAATGGCCTTAGAAGCATCAGTCACACCTTAAAATCACCCCATTTGAATTTTTCCACCTTCTTCACTAGCTTATCCAATATGCCACTTTTGATTGACAGAGATGAAGCTCTTTGTTTTCATTCTTATGATTATTTTAAAATAATTAAATGGACATAAGGAGTTATAAAAATTTCTAATATTCCTCTCAAACTTTATTGTATCTCTAGACTCCTAGAACTTGAAAAACACACAAAATGGTAAAAAATACCCTATTTTCCACCTATCCATACAAGTCCATGCAACTAATTTTGATGGTAGGGAAATTGAATAAGTCATATTTAACATCCAGTCATAATTCATGCCAGTATATTCCATTTTGATTCATTATCTCTCTCATTTCCTTAGATTAGTCACTGGCAAGGGTTTAGGAGGGTTTAGGCCTATTTTGACCTCTTAAGGTTTGTTCATAAATTTATGTCATTAGAGTTACAAAAAAATTACACAAAGTGGTTTTTCAAGACCTCTTATAACTTTACAGACTCCTCTATCCTCCATGTAAATCCTCCTAAAAGATATGAGCATATAGACTTGCCCTATTGAGCTCCTTTCTCTAATTTTCATAGGCCTAATGTTGCTCTCAAGACAAAATTGGCTCTATTGATGTTTCATCTACAATATTATTGATTTTAAACATATAAGGTGACCCTGTAAACATAATACAATAGGTTTAAATTCATGTCTAAGGCCAAAAGTGTGAATGGCCTCCTCTTTTGGCACTAGGCTTAAACCTTGCTTAACAGGCTTGAGTTGGTTCAAGACCCAAAATGACATTATCATGATTTTATCTACATAAAAATATCTAAAACACATCAAATTTCATCCCAAAAACATGATCCAATAATTTTAAATTCATGTCTAAGGCCAAAAGTGACATTGGTCTTTTGGCTTAACCCTGCCCAAGTAGGTTTGGCTACAACTTTCATGTTGTAGGACTCCCTGTTTAGATCCATACTCTTGTGCATGGTATATTATGATTGAATAGGTGTGTTTTAGATACACATAAATCCTTTCAAGGTCTTATATACTTCTAAATATTCCTTTCATTTCCATTTCTAAAATTGTAGGATTTGTACCTATGGGAAAGTGCCCTCTGTCTAAGACAAAATAGAGGGCACTTCCCCTATTTGTCTAGGAAAAAAAATTATTGGATGAGTTTACATAGGTTTTAATGACCCTATGGATAAAATATTACCTCTTTATCATCTCATATGATCTCCCAAAATCTCAAAAACCAAAAATAGGTTGCTAGGCAAAGGCATTGTGTGCAGGCTTCTCAAGTGGACTGTATTTTACATGGTTATAACCCTTTACCCTATTATAAATTAAATATGAGAGATACATAAGGATATTAAATTAATTATTTAAGTTTTTTTATTTTTAATAATCACTTCAACTTTCTTAAACCTTTTTCTCACACTTGACTAGTCAAGACTGAGTTTCTTTTTTGATTATGTTTTGCCTTAATGACTCCTACCTATAGGTTTCCTTACATAGTTTTAGCTTGAACTCAATGTATATAGGCCTATTGGGATATATTAATATCGTTTTAAATTTTATTATACCTTTCATGTCATCAATATTCACTTCCACATCAAGAAACCTGCTCACTATCTATCCTAGTCACCTTCAACTGACTGTGTGAGAGCTTCTTTAGGGTCCTGTGGGTATACTTGTACATTTTATAGGAATTGAAGATAATAATTCAAAAATAATTTAAAATATCCATGGTCATATAAATTTTAATTAAATTTTATATTTCAAGCTTGATCTAGATCATTACTTAGGACTATATCTTAACTCACTATCTACCTACAGTCAGTTGTAGGTGTTCATTGCAAATGAAGGATATTTGAAGGTGTGAATGAGACCAAAATCAAACACTCTAAAATATCCTTATTGGTTTATATGAGATAAATTTTCATAAAATTCTCTAGGTTACTGATGTACATAAGTTCATTATAAGGAAAACACTCTTTCAAACCTCCACTTTTGGCTAGCTGTAGGTGGTTAACCAGGCTTATGTACAGACTGAAAGTGGTATAGGAAGCAAAAAACAATGCATATCCTCCTTAAAATGGTTTATTAGATCATGATTAACCATATAAACCATTGGAAACATTCAAACTTGGTGAAAAGGCTACTGTGCAACTTTTGATGAAAATAGGTTCCTTTTAGACTCAGACATGTGGATGATAATGCCTAAATTTAGTGTTTTATAGGCAATTTTAGGCCTCAAAATTACCATCATCCATTAGCTCTCTACCCTTAAAAATTTACAAGGTGATTTTAATATGTATGTGTTTTAAAAAAAACACAATAGGAGGCATAAAAGGCATTGAAAAAATTATAATAAGATGTCAACAAAACCTTGGAGAACTTTATTTTGCAATTTTAGAGACAAAAGGCTTGAAATAGTCATCTTATTTTTTGGAAGTGATTCTCAACTTGTATATAAACTTATAAATTCAAATAATTATACCATGATGTTACAACCATACCATTACTTAAATAAGGTTTAAACCTTTCCAATCCTCTCTATTTAAAGACCTTCATATCTCTATTGATGTCACCTGAAGGTGTGTATTCTAGTATGCAAGCAAAAAAGCATAATTATGGATAGTAAGCATTATTTTGACTCTAAAATGAGTTTTAATATTATATTAAGGATGAAACTATACTCTCTACATTGTAAATGATCTTTTTTAGCTCTAAAAATTGCTTTTTAACCTAGTTGATCCTATGAGAATACCTGTAAGTGTATTTTCATATATGCAGGCAGTGAGTTAGAACCATGTATTCAAGGAAGCTACCTTATATGAAAAAATATCTCTTATGATGCTAAAATGAAACCTCAAGGTGATTAAAATACTAAAACAAGTCTTCAAACTTCATTTTTAATGTTTAACTCTCCATTAGAGCACCTATAGGTGCACATTTAGCTATAACAGATAGACTGCGAGTATGTGTGGTGTATGACTACCATTCATGGAATGTTTCTTTGGAGGATAAGAGGGAAAGTTGAGGGGAATTATATGATTTTTAAAATGTGATGATGAACCAAAATCCACATTATGAAACCATTACCAAATCATGAAGGTACTACAAATAGTGAAACCTGCCAACCATAAAGAATGATGCTTTTCTTACAACCTTGATGTACTTAAACTATAAAAAAACTTTGAAACATGAAAATAAGAGTTTTAAGAATATAATAGGATATAACACATCCATTTGAGTCATCATAACCAAATGGTTTGTGTGAAATTACTAAAAATAGAGAAAAACCTATAGGGTACACATAGTAGTAGGTAGAAAAACACAGTCAACTTAAATAAGATGATTCATGAAGCACATGACATTATTATTAATTATATTTATATTAAAATTAAGTTATTTGAGTTTAATTTTACCTTTCTAAGGTGTTTGGTCTGAAACCTCCCTTGTCCATACCAAGTGCAAACCTGAAGACTGCTTTTATTTGCTAAGAAGGGTGAAAAAGGAGCATAATGGGTTTGGGACAAAAATGGAACTTCCAAAGTGTGTCAATAAATTATACGTATATAATGAAGATAAAGATTCATATTAAAATATTATCCCATTTTTCACACTCCCCATGAATTGTACAAGTACCAAACTCTCCTTTTTTATCAAGAAAACTATCCTTTCTTTTAAAGAACCTAACACCTTTAAATTATGTTAGTTTATTAATACCTATTGGGAAAAATGGGATGTTACATCATATTTTTGAAACTTAAAACTTCCCAATAAATTTTAAAAACTCATTAAATGCCCCTTTTTTGACCTCAAAATGACTAAAGGGACTAAAATGACTAAGGACCAAGGATAATATAACATTAAATGACATTAATTAAATTATAAAACACCTTGTGAAATATCTATTATACCCTTAAAACACCTAAAATTCAATTTTTTACCTTGGGGTGCCCCAATTTGACCTAAAAGTCAAATTTGATCAACAAATTAGTGACTCATAGGGCTAACATGCCTACTATGCTAACTAGACTAATAACCTTATTAGTCCATTGGGCTTAGTGAGTCATTTGAAGTATAAGACACAAGAATATTACTTTTACCATTGACCAATACAAGACAAATAATTACCTCAACCACACAAAATAAAGGACACACACAAGTAAAGCAAACACACTAACAAGACACATACACACATGTGCTCAAGGAACTTAGAATAATCATAAAACAAACTATTATGAAAAAATATAAACTAAGAATACATCCTTTATATGATAAAAATTAAAACTCCTTGAATCATCTTCATGATGGGATGAATCATAGTGCCAAGCATGTTTCTCCTTGGATTGAATGCTTTGTGGATCAGACCTATTCTTTGGCACTTCACTTGATCTGATCTCAAGTAGATCATACTCAAATAGGTCTCCAATGTAGATGTATTCCTCTTTAAATTTTTAAAATACCTCATACTTATTCCCACTCTTCATCTCATGGTCAACTTGCATCTTCTTTATAGGTATGGCATCAAGAGGATTGATTTCTTGTTCTTTAGAAGATTGAGGCCAATAGGAGCTTATTCCATCCTTCACGAGATGATATGTTTCTCCAAAATAATTGAGAGGATGATAACCCATATTTATTATTTAAAAAATTTCATCATGAGATGCATATTCCTCTTGGAAGGATAGATTTGAAAGATTACCTTTCTTTTGCATACTTACATGAGTACCAAGGTTGCCTTCTTCATCTTTAACCAAATCATAGCCTCCTTGAAGAAGAGTATATCCTAATCCAATGATTGAAAAAAATTTATCAAATTTTTTATTAAGAAATTTTCCTTTCCTATTCATGACATCTTTCAAAGTGATGGAAGAATCAATGACCATTTCTCCCTCTTTGGCAAGAGGAAAACATTCGTCCTCATCAACCTAATAAAAAAATTTAAACATAAGAGATCACCTCTTATTCATCATTTATGACCTCTTGAGGGATATAAAGTTACATATCAACTTACACAATATGAATTTGGTTCTTAAAGGCTACAATATCCTCCATTTTTTCTCCTTCTTTGTGATTCCAAGACTAGGCATTTTGAAGTCATGTGACTTAGTCCAATGAGGCTGCCAAGGAGCTAGACTTTATTTAGTTAAGATTTTTTATTTTTTAAAAACCAATTGATCTTATTTAGGTTTACATACCATATTCCCATCAATGTAAATGGTGATAAGGTGAGGACATGATGAACTAGTTGGTGGAGGTAGCACATAGAACTCAATTTCTGATTGAGAGTGAAGTGTAGGGGATTCTTTTGGAAGATCTTGAGGAATGGGAGTAAAAAATTGGTATAAAATAAATTTATTATATTCCTTCCACTTGAAAATAACTTCATTAACATATGATTTAGCTTGATCATTCTCTTTTAGGGAGGTTAGATGGTGTGTGTTTAGGCATAGGATCTTTTTTTGGGTCTGAACCTTCCATCACACCTTGACTCAACAATCTCATCTTTGAATCTAACTCTTCAATTTGATTAGCTAGGTTCTCTTGAAAAATTATTTCTTTAAGTTCATAGGAATCATCACGAGTATAAGGAAAACAAGAGGGCTGACATGGAACACAAAAATTTTCTTGAGGAAGGGTGGGTGGAACTTGCAAAGGATCAACTTCATTCACAACTTCACAATCCTTAACAACCAAACTTCAAACCTCTTTATTTACCCATTATTACACTATCTTACTCCAGCTTAGGATGTGAGGATTATAGGTTATTTTTTGAGGAAGGGTGGGAGGGGTTTGTATAGGATCAATCTCCTTCTCAACTCACACTCTTTGTCAAGACTTTTTCCCTCTTTTTTCCCCCATGACTCCACTATCTTATTCCATCTTAGGATGTTAGGATTATAAGTCTCTTTTTGAGGTGGTGGGGATGCAATGTGAGAGGGAAATGAAAAATTTAATTCCACTTCCTTTTTTGATAACATGGATTGATTCATATGAATATTAGCCAACTCAATCTACCTATCAAGATTAACTTAAAAAATAAGGTTTCTCTTTTCAATTCTCTCTTCCAACTATTTAGAAAAAGGATGAATTTGATATCCTTGATTGCACTTATGAGTATGGATCAAATATGGCTGATAGGAAACTTGGGGAAGTGGATATTAAGGTTGATAGGTTTGGTGAGGTTGTCTTTCATGAATTCTTAGAATATCCTCTAAGGAAGAAACTAGGCCACTCATATCAAACATCTCACTTATGAGCCTTTACCAATTGTCTCTCTCAATTAGTACCCATTCTATTTTAACCAAATATAATGCATATATCAACTTATGAGTAAGATTACTAGGAACCTCTTGACCATATCCTCTTAGAGTATCAAGATCTAACATGTACTTATCATATCCCAAAAGAGTTTTATTGAAGGTAAAAATGGATTGACTTGAGAAGTGACTAGGTTGACTAGGAGGAGTAAGACATTAAGAAGGATGGCTATATGATTGATACAACTCATGACAAGGTTGGTATAGGGCTGATACAACTCATGAAAATTTTGGTAAGAATCAAACTAAGGCTACTTAAGAACTTGTTCTTGTTGATAAGGAATGCCATAAGCTTGAAAAGTCTCACCAACCTGTGTAAAATAATGCTCAACACCAAATTTATCCATGAAACTTCATTAAAAGCAAGAACACAAAGAAAAATTCTACCAAAAATCTTCAAAGGATAACCTAGGCTGCTTGACTAGTTGATATATCTTTAGAGTCACCATTGATACTTAGATAGATGCCTCCAAAGGTTAATTGTTGAGAGACAACACCAAGAATGTCTCAACATCTTGGACTAAGATTCCCACCAGGCATGCCAAAAGATATTGTCACTTAGATTTGCACCATTTGAGGAAATGGAAAATCTCTCATCATCCAAGTGGCATAATGTAAACACCTCTAGGCTTGTGGGTAGCCTAATGATGAGGTGAATCTCTAGATAGGGATAGCTCTCTTGATGTACCACTTTGGATTAAAACTACACCTAAACTTTAGGGGGGGAAATGGAGAGAGATAAATGAAATAAAAATATCCTAAGGGAGGTGATACACCAAATATTATGATGACTTCCAACTAGTAGGATGCTACACATGAGAACAAAGGACTAACCAAACATACACTCCTTCAATTTGCATCTTCTCACATCAATATTACATTATGAGGTTATGGAATATTTTGAAAATCTAGGAAGACTAAAAAGAGGCCTTGAATGGAAATAATGAATAGACTAACTCACTAAATCCTTGACATTTCCTAGAACACTTCACATGCCCTGTAAGAAGAAGCTTTCCAACTACAAATAGGATGAAAGAATGAGACAACATGCTAAGGAATCCATAGTATTCACTAAGAAAGATCCAAAATTCAATTAAACACAATAATAATATTCATGAAGAGGTAAAAATTAGTAGTCTTATTGATCAAATGGTATGCAAATGAGTAGGGCTTCACCATACTCAGGTGGAGCATAAGTTATAATGGCCAAAATGGCTAGTTCTTATATAACTTGAGAGAGAAATGAGAAGAGAGAAGTCCAAGGGTCACAAGGACACTTGTAAAGCTAATAAAATTATTTACTTGTATATGATAAGAGGATATGGGATGACCCATGCAAGGTTAAAAAGCCCAAGTGTCCATATAAGTCATCAAACTCTTGCAAAGTGGCATGAAATTCCCTTAACTAGCTCAGAAATAATACCTTCATGATTAACCATATTTAAACATATAAAAATTGATTAGGCATAGGTTTGACAATTTTAAATAAGGGTAAGGGTGTTAGAGATGACTCTTCATGCATTGGTTTTAGTCTTCATCATTTAAAATTATCTAGGAATGATCCATCATCATTTATAGTCTAAAAACCTCCTCTTTCATGCACCCTACACACTTGTCCTCAAATTTGGCTCTATTTTCTCATGAAAATACATGGTATGGATTTAATTACAAGTTTAAAGATCCTACATGGCCTTAGAAGCACCAGACACACCTTAAAATCACCCCACTTGAAGATTTTGACCTTCTTCATTAGCTTGTCTAATATGCCACTTTTGACTAGCAGAGATGAATTTATTTTTTTGCATACATAAGAGTCTTTTAAAATAATTAAATGGAAATAGGGAATTATAAAAATTCCTAATATTACTCCCAAACTTGACTGCATCTCTAGACTCCTTCTAGAACCTATAAACCACATAAAATGGTCAAAAATACCCTATTTTCACCCTATATGTACAAGTTCATACATATAATTTTGATGGTATGGATATTTAATGGGTCCTCTTTAACATCCAATCATCATTCATGCCATTTTGTTCTATTTTGATGCATTATCTCTCTCATTTTCTTAGACTAGACACTAACAAGGGTTAATGAGGGTTTAGGCCTTTTTTGACCTCTTAAGGTTCATTCATAAAGTTTTGATGTTAAAGTTGTAGAAAAATTACAAAAATTGGTTGCTCAAGACCTCTTCTAACTTTATCTAACTTCTCTAGCCTCCATGCAAATCCTCCTAAAATATATGAGCATCTAGACTTGCCCTATCGAGCTCCTTTCTCCAATTTTCATAGGCCTGATGTTGTTCTCAAGCCAAAATTAGATCTCCTAATGTTTTATCTACAAGTTTAAGGATTTTACACATTTGAGGTGACCCTGTAAACATGATATAATAGTTTTAAATTCATTTCTAATTCCAAAAGTGTGAATGACCTCCTCTTTTGGCACTAGGCCTAAACCTTGCTTAATAGGCCTGAGTTGGTTTAAGACCCAAAATGACCTTCTCATGATTTAATATACATATAAATATCTCAAAAACATCAAATTACATCCCAAAAAAATTTTCCAATAAGTTTAAATGCATATCTAAGGCCAAAAATGACATTGGTCTTTTAGCTTAACCCTGCCCCAGTAGGTTTGGCTGTAAATATCATGTTCTAGGCCTCCCTATTTAGATCCATAATCTTATGATTGGTATATTAGGATTTTATAGGTGTGTTTCATATAAAAATAAATCCTATAAATGTATTATCCACTTCTAAATAATCCTTTCATCTCTATTTCTAAAACTGCAGGGTTTGACCTAAGGGAAAGTGTCCTCTATCTGAGACAAAATAGAGGGCACTTCCCCTATTTTTCTAGGAAAAAAAGTATTGGATGAGTTTTTATAGGTTTTAATGACCTTATGGACAAATATTACCTCTTTTTCATCTCATATGACCTCCCATAGCTCAAAAACCAAAAATAGGTGGCTAGGCAAAGACACTGTATGCAAGCTTCTCAAATGGACTGTATTTTACATGGTTAGAACCCTTTACCCTATTATAAATTCACTATGAGAGCTCCATAATAATATTCAAGTCATTATGAAAGTTTTTTGATCTCAAAAAATCACTTCAAATTTTTAAAACCTTCTTCCATGTGTCACACTTCCCCATGAGTCATACAAGTGACAAACTTTCCTTTTTTCTCAATAAAACTATCCTTTCTTCTGAAGAACCTACCAAATTTCAGTTATGTTAGTTGATTAAAACCTCTTAGGACACATTTTACATGACATAATATTTTAAATCCTTCACACTTCCCAATAAATTTGTACAGCTCATTAAATCCTCCCTTTTTGACCTCAAAATGACTCAAAATGACTAAAGGGACTAAAATGACTAAGGACCAAGGATAGTGTAACATTAAATGACATTAATTAACCTATAAAACATGTTTTGACATATGTATTAGACCCATAAAAAACTTAAAATTCAATTTTTTACCTAGGGGTGCCCCTATTTGACCTAAGAGTCAAATTTGGTCAAAAATAACCACTTAGGAAATTGAAATAATGGATCCTCAATTTACACACCTCACAGGTACATAGGGTTTTCCCTATCACATGGTGGTGAAATATATGGTTTATAGATCCCCTTATAAAAATAATAAAAAAGAGGTTAGGCACCTATATTTGATTTCTAGGTATTATCACCAATTTGATGACAAGGAAATAGTATACACACAAGTGTAACCTAGGAAACAGAAAATTACAAGAGTTGTTTTTTATTTTAAAGTATCATCACCAATGTGATGCCAATTGAATATCATATGAAACCATATGTGATACAGACATGAAGATTTAAAATAAATAGAAATGTGATTTAATTAATAAAATTGTAAAGATAAAAAAATTGAAAATAATTAAGTTTAGCAACAATAATTTTTCTTTGTTTTACTCTTCTTTTTTTTGGCAAGTATCTTGTAATAAATAATTAATAATTTGTTTTTTAAGATTTAGGCAACCTAAATAAACTACAAGTTAGCCAAAATGACAACAAAAAATAAAGATAAAGTATAAATGTAAATGTCTCAAACAAAATACTATTACACAAAGATAGATAATGTCAAAAATGTAAAATAACTCAAAAAATATTGAAAAACACATAAAAGTAAAGAAAAGTGCAAAGAAATAAAACCACTAAAATGTTACAAAAAACCTATAAAATGTTAGCCAAGCCCACTAAAATGTTTGCCAAACTAGTCAAAATGTTTAAGGAAACTATTGAAATGTTCCACAAAACTGTTGTTTTACAAAATTTATAAAAACATAAATAAATAGACCAAAAATAGAGAAAATATGAAAATTCAAAGGTTAGCAAGTTGAAATCCATAAACAATAGGAATAATATAAAAATATTAAAAAAAATATAAGTGAAAAAATATAATGATACCACCAAATAGTTTTGACAAAATCATCACAATTTTCACTAAACTTATTGAGACATGCTGGAAAACCACTATTTTGTAGAGAAATATTGTAGCGAGATTATACAAAATCATTATTATTTAAAATCCATAAAAATATATAGAAAATTTCTCGAGAATAGAAAAATATGAAAACCAAATGTTAGTAAGTCAAAAAAGTTAGAAATGCTAGACAAAAAGATAGAAAATAATCAATAAAAAGCTAGAAAACAACCAAGAATGAAACCATCAAGATGTTATGTAAACCCACACAAGTGTTATAAAAGCCTATTATTTCTTAGAGTTAACCTTTCATTACATAGAGAATGCACAACCACGTAGAAAACTCCAAAAATGCACCTAAAAATTGTAAAAACAACTTTAAAGACCAATATTAAATAACAAAACAATATAAAAGAGAACTTAAATAAATGAAAAAAACTTAAATAATGCAACTACGATGAGAAAGATGTGGGAAATGTCCCAAAAGGCATTCCAATATGTGATAGCTATAAAATTAGATTTTTAATGCAAATTAAGAAATGAAACTAATGAAAATTCCTATTCTAAATATGAATTAAAATCATATATTGAGAAACAACAATAAAATAAATCTAAATAACAAGATAATTACAAAACATGTAACATACACTCATCACCTTCTCCATTTTGAACATTTGATTTGCTCTTGATTCATTGGATGTGGGTGCTCAATTCACTTCTCCAAAAAAGGTGAATTGGGAAGCATATGGGTGAAAATAAATTGGACTCTTAATGAATGCATATGATGAATTTGATAGCTTGAAGGTGGATGATGAAAATAAAATATGGCACTTAAATTTATAGGCTTGAGGGTGATGAAACGATTGGTTGAGAATAACACACATTTATTTTAATTATTAAAATAATAAAAAACTATATTTAATATTTCATCTCAATGGATGATGACTAATTCCCATGTGTGTGAGAAGATGGAGAGTTAGCTGGTAGTTAAAAATGTCTTAGGAATGAGTCAAGGTAGTTGTATGACTCACAAAGTAGTTGAAATGTTCAAAGGTGACTTAACAATTGGTTGATAAAGTTAAGGAGTTGGTTGGATGTGGAAGATGTTTGGATGAGGTGGAAAATTCTAGATTTTAATTAGTTTTGAATATTATATGTGCATGATTTAATTAATTAATATATATTAATTAATTATTCAAAAAAGAGAGGGAAATGATGTTAGTGGGAAATTGGAATTGGGATGGTGATTAAGTTAGTGTGTTTATTTTAAATAAAGTTAATTACAACACTAAATTGGTGAAACTTAAGTGTATACAAATAGAAAACATGTTCTTTTTATCTCATAAACTTTGAAAGATCAGTCCTTAACAGTCCAATTAAGAGAATTTCCATAGAAACTTGAGTGTAGACCTAACACCTAATATTCTCTACATTTTAAAGTTATTTTCATATGCCATTATCTGAGTTCTAGTGTCAATCTTGTTAGGATGCACTAGTAGTACAACATAAAGGTGTCATACAAACCTAAATAAAGATGTGTTTCCAACATGCATTCAGATTTGATGATGACATTTTTTCAAAATCAATGACCTACTCTTATTCATCATGTTTCTCTCTACATTATTAGAACCATCATCCACTACCATAAATCTATGTGTATTCAAATATTTTAAAAGCTTATTGCACCATATCAGTATGTAAATTTGACCTTGAAGAGATTGACTAATTGAATGAATAATTTAAAATAAAAAAAATGTGATAATGGTAGTAATAATAGGTGAGGGTATGATATGTTGGAATAATAATGACTAAGATTGAGGGGAATAAATCTTCAAAACATTCATTTAATTCCACTTAACTTTCATGAGCTGTTCATACAAACATATAGATCAATCAAAGCACAAACAAACATACATATAAATATGAAATACAAGAACACATCACATATGTGTTAAACCCTCAAGGGGAATAAAATCCACTGATCTTTGAAAATGGAGTATATTCATATAAGACAAAAAGCAAATTTAGTGAAGCACCAACCCCAACTAGCCAAGCACCCACTTGACTAGGATTTAATAAGTACCTACTTGCAAGGAGGAACCAACCCCCTAGATGACTCAAGACCAACTCATCCACTTGATTATTTTTACCCCCTTCAAACCACTGTGTTTCTCAACCAACAAATGATGACCACCTCTTTATCTATTCACACTCTTATCCCTTTCAATCTGCCTTCTAGGCCTCTTCACTCAACTAGGTCTATTCAAGAATGATTAGGTCATATGAAATTAATATTCATATGAAAACACACTATCATATCTTTATTATAGATCTTACAGAATCCTTTGATGGTATACATACCTTTTTCTACTCAATAATGTGCTATTTCATTTGCTTGCACATCCAAATCCTCTAAGGAGCCCAAATAAGCCTATTAGACCATGCTTTTATACAAGCCTATTTCTCATACATACCTTGGTTGGCCACACACACTTGTCCACTTATATTGGACATATAATAGGACTTAGGACACATTAAAATAATAATCAATCACAATCTTAGGTTGGCCACAACTCAATAGGCTACATTTCTTCTTTAGGTCTCATGGAGACCTATTAGGCCTTCTTAGACACACGTTACACTTTGCCTTCCTTGGAACACTTTAAAAATCCAAAAATAGTATTAAAATATTATATAATGATAAAATAGACCCCCACTAATGGATTATAGGCTCAATAAGACATTTTATAACAAATCAGTACTTGAAACCCCTCATTAGTACTCAGTCCTATTAGGCCTATGTACACCAAAAATATGCCTTTAAATACTAAATATAAAACCAATTAAGAAAAAAAATGATAAATAAAAAACAAAAATATAATATACATGACCTTAGGGTCATCACCATATGATTGAAACACTTAAACTCAGGGAAAAAAGGTTTACACTCATCTCTTTAGTATGCTTACTCAAAACTACTAAAACTATCAAAAATGAGTCATGAAACTACTTGAAATACAACACCTAAAATTACACTTTAAATTATTATAAATACATTAAAAATATTATATAATATCTTTAGAACAACCTCAATTACAAAAACCATAAGCTCTAATAGAAAACATTGGTCTTGTAGACCAATCTCCTGACCTTATCTCACATAATCTTGCTTGAACTAGACAAGCCATTTTGGATTCAACTTTTCAACATCTTAAATTTAATTCAAATATTTTACAAAGCATGAATTTTTTTTTAAATTCACAAAAAAACACCATGCACTATATTACATCACTCTTTCATGAAATTACACTCAAATCTAACTTTTCATCTCTGCTTGGATTTTGCATGTTTTTCTCTATTAGGATTGTTAGCAACTAGACTACTTAGATCACCAAAATGAGACACTTAAGGACTAGAACTAAACCATAAACCACCATGGACATCAAATAAAAGTTTTTACCTTCTCCATCTAATCTTTTTCAAACTTTTTCCAATACAACTTTTGATAGGTACAATAACTTCTTTAGAAATAAGCCTATATCTTCACATTTTCTCTCTAATTTCTCTAAAAACCACAACCTAGAGGTACCTAGGAGAGTCCACTAAAATATCCAAACACTTACCTAGAAATACCAATCCATTATGGGTACTTTTGATCAACATCTTCAGAATTAGGTCTTTATTAGGGTTCTAAGAGGGTTTAAACCTATCTGAAGTGTTAACAATCATTCATAATTCATAGCCCCTAAATTCAAAAATGAATTCCTATAAATTTCACATAAGATAGTTAACCATATTTTATGAATAGCTTAGGTTCCCATGTAAAGGTTTTATGAGCTTATGATCATAATAAAATCCTTCTCGGGTTGAGAACCTTTTATTTTGATCACTTAAGAGACATCCATATAACTTTTCATTTTTTATCCTTTAAACTAAAACCTCAAAATTCATGCATATGCCTAAAACAACTTGAATCACATTTTTCAATTCTCACCTACTCAAACTTGCCTTGTAAAAATATCCTAATAACCCATTAGGCTACACACTCTCTCTAATCCATAGTCTTCATACCTTACTAGGCCTCGAGTTGACCTTCATGCCTCCTTCAATGCTATTAACACCTCATTTACATGCTCAAAATCTCACTCTCATGGCATATAACCTATTTCATGATTAAAAGCTTCCATACATCCTTCACATGCCTTGAAAATAGGTCATGATACCTCATTAGGCAAGGTAGGGTCCAAGTAAAAACTAAGACATAATGACTTACCCTCAAATACCCACCTTAAAACACTTATGAAGGATTATACACCTAACTCATAAGACCATACAATTCCAAACAACTTCTCTCTTGCCCGAGCTCACTCACTTTACCATGCTACTTACACATACCTTCTCACAAGGTCTAGACTAGGCTTTAAAAGACACCTTGATTATGCTCAAACATACTGACCTCAAAGATATCACTCAAGCTAGCATAAGAACACTCATAACACACTCATATCACTACTCTCATATAAAAACACTCTTCCAATATTCTTGACATAACTCACTGCCAACTGACCTTGTCACTACTAACTGACCTTGATCTCAACAACACTCTTATAGACTTACTTATCATCATACCTTCACAATAACCTTTAATGACAACAATCACAACTTCATGCTAACTTGAACCTTGATATCAACCTTGACATCAGCTAATAGAGAAGATAATTCTCAACAAACTCACTTTTTCACATCAATCTCACAAGCTCATACCTCAAAGACTGCTCACCATGCATCTTCACTAGATGCACCTTGACATCAATGACATCAATAAAAATAACTCTCAACAAACTCCTCCTTTTTCATTGATGGTAAACGCACTAAAACCTTATCATTATCATCTCCCCCATTCTAGTCTTTCTTCCCCTTTGACATTAATGAAAAAGGGTATTCCACAAATTACTATCTGATCCTTGGAAGTAAACTTTAATAAAAACACAATGAAAAGCTAAAAAAACTCACCTTAATACCTATTGTTGTAGATAATTCTTGAAAACATAGTTTCTCCCCTTGAGCTGATGCAACCTCTTAAAGACAATAAATCACAAACAATCTTTAGAAACCACTCTTTTTAATAGGCCACCTCTCCATTTGAATAATCTCCCTCAGAACTTAGCTCTAGCCTTTTCTCCAACTAAATCCATGCATACCTCTATTATAATATCAAAGGCAACCACTCTCTTGAAAAATAACTCATATATACCAAATCCCCCTTAGAGCAAGCATATCTTATTCAAATAAACTAGGAACTCAAGATTACTTACCTGACTTTACATGATTGAAGAAGATCAAACTCTTGATCACTCATTAGGCTACCACACTTTTGACACCAACTACAAAATTAGGGACTTCCCATTTTGTATTCACAACTTGCACACCATATGAATCAATAAAACTCATAGACCATCTTAAACTACCTCCGAGCATCTTGATACCAAAACCAAATATTAACACAAATCAAGTTTAGATATCAACTGATAGAATCACAAACAAATACTTACGTACCTTTCATATACCAATTGACTACCTTTTAGCCTTAGAAGCCTGATGTCAACCTTATATCTCTCACTATGTTGCCTATTAACTTTAAAAATCAGATTTACCAAGCTCCTTGAACTCTCAGACTACTCAAAACAATGTGAAAGGAAATATAAAAATGAATCATGCATAGAATTTTGCATTCCATACCATGGATCCTCATGAACTTATCTTCAGAAAAAATGCTCATACTAACCAAAATACCTTTCACCTTGTCAAATAAATACAATCTAAAAAGAATATAACTCATACCGTGCAACATAGATAACTTAGAATCCTCTCAAGATGAATCTTTCTTTTATTGTAATCTCATGCTTCTATAGATAAATGAGTGTTTTCATGAAGCTTAATAGAGTTACCCCTTTTCATAGAGCACTAAAATACCAAGATCCTAGGAGATTCCTAGATCTCCAATCCACTCTTCTCAGCCATCTTGCAATCATGAAACTAATAGTCACTCTTTAGAATCCACTTAGGCTTGACTAAATCATTTGAATCATCCACCTTGTCATCATTCTTCTTATTTTTGACTTCCTTGTTAATATATGTAAATAACACATGTTATTGACATTCCTTCACATCTGATCGTTTCTCTACCTTAGCAAATAGTCTATTTTGACTAGTAGACTGATCATAACTCACCTTGATTGTCTTTTTTAATATAAAAATGTTTGAACCTTCTCATGCATTCTAGGAGTTTCATATACCTTTTTATGTCTTGAGGGCCTTATAACTCTATTAGGATAGAATCTTGCAATGTGTGCCACATTATGACAACTATAACAAAAAACATTACTATTCTTACCTCTTGACTAATCACTCCTTCTCCCATGGTCATATTTTCACTAAATATCTCACCCAAAAGAAGGTTTTTCAAGCCTTCTCTAATATTTGGGAAACGTTAAAATACCTCTAGGCCTATGGGTTGCCTATAGTAGAGGTAGACCTCTAGGTTTAAGGGCTAGCTCCCTAGATTGATCCTTAAGTGCTTATCACCTACACTAACTAATTATTTGGATGAAGAGGGATAGAAATAGACATGAAAGTAAACTACTCTAAGGAGGTGATACACTAGAAATATCTCCACTTTACTATCATACACTTGCACTAAGAGACATGACCTAAACCACTAGTCTTTGAATCCTAAATTGCTCCAACATTAGTATTTCAATCATGGAGGTAATATGCATGAAAATACTCAAGTTAAGTGAACCAAAGATTAATTTCAGACATTAAGGCTACTTTTACACTTAAAAATAGACCCATACACTTGAAAACACTTCATGAGACATGTTCTAGTGAAACAACTTGCATCAAACATGGAAGGATTGAGAGAAAGCAAGGATGGATATCAATCACTTAACTATTCACTATACATATATTCACACACTTTTATAAAATACTTTATGAATTCAAAACTATATTTCATATTTCAAAGGTAAATTAAAACATCAAACCAATAGGGATTCACCATACTAGGTGCGGAATTCACCTACAAGAGTAAAAATGGCTTTTATTTATAGAATGTGTGAGGAGAGTGAAGAATGAAGATCAAAGGTCACAAGAAAAAGTTTCAAGTTGAGAGATAGTTATACTTTAAGTATAATTAATTATGAAATATACCATGAAAGGTATTCTTGGACAAGTATCCATCCGAAGTATCAAACTCTCTAAAACTAGCATAGGGGTCTTCAAATGGATTCTTAAAACTAACTTTATCATTAGGCCTTTCTTGAGTGATCCAAAATAAACTAGGGAGAAATGAAAAATGTTCACTATCAAGGAGGGGTTATAAATAATATTAAATAATAATTATATTCTTTCTTAATTATTGGTCTTCTTTTGGACACTTGTTTTTATCATCTGTAATCACCATCACTAGCCTTGTAGGTCTGTCCTTACATTTGTCATCAAAATGACCTTCAACTACTCAATAAAATACATGAAAGGGATTCTATGACATCTATAAAGAATCCCCCTACATTTGAATCCATGAATTAGATCTTAAAAGGCCCCCCAATTAGACTTATCACTTTCTCACTTGGCAGTCATTCTCTATTTTCATTATTTTCCAAAGATTTCTTGAGATGATTGGATTAGTAGAGATGTTTATGTGTTTTTTGATCATGCATTACCTAATCATAACCCCCTTTTAAAACCTATGAATTGACCTGTAATCCATAATGCATCCTATGTACCTTTATTAAAGTCACATGTAATATGGTCACCTAGCCCTATAATGCATCCTAATCTACCCTCAATACATCATGCTCTATAATAATCCCCTAGATATCTATCTCTATCTAATCCTATATTGGTTCCTCCTCTATTAGATCTTCTTCCCCAACCTCCTCCATCTCAACATCCTCCCTTGCATCATATCAATGTCTTACTACCCTCTCCTACCTCACTCTTATAAAATATGACCACCAAAATGAGTATGCCAATGTAGCTCCTACATCATCCACATCTACAACAATTATCTCTTCCTTTGGCCCTACTTATGGCTTAGTATAATGGGCCTCTCATATCCCAATCTTTATGTCATATATCTTATATAATTGAATTACGTTTAGGACACCTTAAATCAACCCTAACTATCTCTATACCCTCTCAAACTAGAAGTAATATAGGTGTTCCACTCTTCATACTTGTAACTATTTATCTAACTATCTCCTTGATAGCTCTCTCTTCATCCCTAGCCATGCTAGAAACCCTAGATACAATCTCCAAATAACATCTCCCTCCTACAATCCATCTAACACCTATCTATAGTATCTTAGGTCTCATACAACTCCATTTATATAAGGTATGAAAAGTTATTCCTTCCATTAAAGGAAGCCCATGCTATATTTTATTTGATTCCACCATGCCCATAGAGTGACAAGAAGGCACACCACCATATGTCCAATATTTTAGAACAAAGGCAACATCTATCCCAAACTACCGTTGTGTCATCCAACCCCACAATTCCTTATATACATGTGCTAGAAGAGTAGGAGCCCACATAGATATAGTTCAATTCTCCCACATGTTTGCTATTAAACCTATCAAACTCTAAGTAATTTAGCCTCCCCCTAAATCTAGTAATGCATAATAGGAGATGGATAACATCATCATAGTCATCACCAATCTACCCTTCATGTCTTCATCATATATCCCCTCAAACACATAACCCACAGTAGTGAAGGTGATGTCTAGTACATCCACTCCATATAATCATGATTGCATTATTACATGTCAATTCTCATCAACTGGTACTATTTTATCACTCTCTTCTAAAAGCCAAAGTATATAGTATATGTCCTCCACTATCATGGTAATATCCCCAGTTGGTATCCAAAATGTCCCTATGCCTACATCCCATCACTTGAGCAATACTACTAGTAACCCCACATATTTGTGCACCTATTTATAGTGGTGCAAACCTCCCAAAATGATAGTCTCTAGATGCCCCCAATTGTCATCATCCATTTTATTGTGTAGCCACTCCAAAAGTGGTGGAACCCAGTCCCAGATCATAAGTTGTGTTCATGACTACAAATGTAGGTTAGATTTAGTCCTTTTTCTTTCCTATGATCTTAAGTTTTTATTAAACTTTTTTCTATCTTATATTCAATCATCATCAATATTGAGTGATTGATACCAATCCTTCAGGATCCTTGCCTATTGTCTATGATTAATGACAATCGGTAGGTGATCAACCTTAACATTTAGAGATCAATGTTCATCCCTACACATCCACTTGTTATATGCAAGATTTTTAAAATCATTTAATTAAAATAAAAAATATCTAAAAAAATCTTAAACAATCAAAAAATTATATAACAATTCAAATCATAAACTAAAAAAATTATAAAAATATAACTATCTCAATAAATTCTTCAAAATTCAACAAAATACACAAAACATATAAAAATTCAAAAAAATAAAAAAATTAGAAAAAATTTATGCCTACCTCATTGTGATATCATTTCCACCTCTTTTGTGTACTCCTCAACTCTATCATTTGATATCACTCTAATGTGTGGATGGGGGTCATGTTTTTTGGCTCTCATTTGCATAGTCTCGATTGAAAATGAGTGATTAACATGTTAGGCATACTATTTATAGCCCTTGTGGATTGACATTAATTTTATTATGATTGGCATAATTTTTTTAGAATTATAGTTGATCATATGGATCGATATCAATTGGATCCATTTAACTTATTCTTTGCAAAACTTGCAAAATTTGTGCATCCCTTTAGTCTTGACCCATGACCACTTAAGTTATCTTTTGTTACAACTATCCTATTACTAGTTGCCCAATATTACTGGCTAATAGACATGGACCCCATATTTGTCCCATATCATTTCAGAGGTCTACACTCATTTTAGAGTTTTTCCCCTATGGATCTTGCAAGTTTACCTCATCTTAAAAGCAACTATCTCTAGGTAGTGCACATATACCAAACACACCAGATGATTTGGTTAAGCCATCCTAGCCTTTGCTCTCTTGATTTCCTTTTATTGATACCAATTTTTTGTATTTATGTCAATTTTTGACTTGTTTACCTTGGGGAATTTCTATTTGGATATCTTATATCTTACTAGTGTAACATTATACTTCATTATTATCATTTCATCTTGGATGTTCATTTGCTATCTACCTTCTCCATTAATACCTCATTTCCAAACCCATCTCTACCCCTTCATACTTCACTAGATCTTGATTTGAGGGGGGATACCTCCTCATATAAACCTAGGGCATATAACTCTGTTATTTTTTTAATCTCATGGTAGGTTATTACAAATCGCTCAACAAAAAGGGGCAAATGTAGGCACTAGGATTTTGCACAATAATAATCATGCTAGTCTAGATCTTACGTCCCCTTTATTTTTTATTCCTATTTCACCTATTGTAAATATCTAATTACAATTTTAGTATTTAATTTTCATATTTAGTTTTTATTAATTACTTTCACTTAAGTATATTAATCTAACTAGTTTCCTACTATAAAATCTAAATAAATCTACCCAAATCATATTACAAGGTAAGTTATTTTAACCACCCACAACCCCCTCGTAATCCCAAAATAATTTAAAAAAGTTAGGGATTAATTTCAATTATTGGTTGAAAATTCTCTAATAACTTTGGTAATATTATCCCAGAATCATTTTTAATCCTTGTGATCGATGTTGATTTTGTTGAATCAATGTTGATTTAACCATAAACCCCCTAAGCCAAAGTACTAATTTCCTATGCTTGTAATTGCACTATAATGTTGATTTTTTTTTGGAGTATTAATTAAAAAATTGATAATTTTATAAAAGGTTTGACACCTACATCAACTCACCCACACTCATCCCCAGATCAAGAATAATCATATTAATTTTATAGTCTGAAATAGGTTGAAAGTGCTGTAATGGTTAGTTTATCATTTATTTATTGAGAAGTGTTGTCATTAATGTCAAGGTTTATTTAATTTATGTCAAGGTGCATCTAGTGAAGATGCATGGTGAATGGTCTGTGAGACATGAGTTTGTGTGCTTGATATGACAAGGAAGCCACGTGATAAGAAGGTAACCTAATGCCTTTCTGTTGAGAGAGAATTTGAAGGCAACCAAATGATTCTTATGTTGGATATTGTGAAGGTTGTTGAAATGGTGTAATATTTTTGATGAATTTTATTAATTGATATCATCATTGAGTTAAGCATGTTTGAGTACTATTCCTTGAATACAAAGTGTCTTGAGAAGCCTAGTCATAACAAACATATTCATATCATGAGCATGTGTATGGTGAGCATGAAGAGGTATGTATAGAGTTATGACATTGTTTTAGTATAATTTAAGGCATGTTATCAATATTTAGAATCATAAAATAGTTTTTTAAGTTTAGTTGTCAAGCTTCAAGTGCTTGAGAAGCCTAGTCATGGCACTAATCATAGCATGTAAAATCCTAGTGAGAAGGTTTGAGCATAGTGGATTGGTGATATGAATGCATATAAGAATAATATTATATATTAAGTTTATTTAAAATGTATATGATTCATTTAATAACTCATGAGAGTCTCAGGGTGAGCCTATAGGGCTAGGACCTTCAGACCTAGTTTGCACCTAGACCATTTTTAGACCCTGCATAGCCTAATGAGGCATCATGATCTATTTTCAAGGACTATGAATAATATAAGTAGTGTTTTAGAATAATATATATTTATTTATGTTTTTATTAAGATGGATATAAATGGAAAGTGGCTTGAAGGTCAGTTTCAAGGCCTAATATGGTTTACAGGTCAAGGTCTAAGCAAGCAAAGAGAGAGAGTTTGGCCTAATGGGGTATCAAGATAAATTTCCAAGGAAAGTGTGAGTATTTAAACATTTATATAGGTATGATATGATTTTTAAATAATTTTCACAAAGTTTGAGGTTAATGTTTGCAATAAAAAGGCATGAAAAGTGTTTTTGAGGTCTCTCGAGTGCATAAAATGAAGGGTTCTCAACCTGAGAAGGACTTTCAAGTGTTTATTGGAATGTGTAACCTTTGCATGAGAACATAATATATTCATGACATATTAGGAATTATATTTTATAAAAATTCCAAGAATTATTTTTTGGATTAAGGGGCCATGGTTTATGAATGATCATTAACAATAGAAATAGGTTTAAAACCTCAAAAAACCCTAATAGTGACCCAATATGAAAGAATTTGTTATAAAGTGATAAAAATAGATTTATATCAATATTTTATTGATTATATTTTATATTAAACTCTCCTATGAATATATAGATGTGATTTAGTCCTCAAGTGAGTGAGTGGACCCTATAAGAAAGGCTTTATTTGTTAAAGATTTGTTGTAACAGTCACAGTTGATAAATTCAAAGTTACTAAATGAATGGAGGAATTTTTTTGATAATTTTAGTTTTTTTAAATGAATTTTTTTATATAAATTATATCCCTTAGGTAGGATAAACTATTCATTCAATTTATCTAGTCGCTAATAAGCCTAATGATAGAAATAATTAGAAACCCATGTAGTAGTGTGAAGATGTTTAGGAATGTGTTATAATGGAATAGATATGAATACAAGTGCATGAGGTGTTTTTAAGTAATTTTAAGACATGCTAATGTTTGGTAAAATATTTTTAGGTCAGTGATTATAGTGAAAAATTTGCTCATAAATTGACTTGTTTGGCTCAGTCAGGTTCGTGTACAATGAGGTTATGAAATTGGTATGTAAGATAAATATTTTTATTTTAACATACTATATTTATATCTAAAAATGGTATAGTGACCTTATAGGATCATATACATGCATTATAAGTCATTTAATATGTCTATACATGTGTTTGAGGTCATTATCATCATGACTCTACTTCAAGGCAAACTGACAATTTTGGGTGAACAAGTTATAGTGAAGAGTTTGAGACTCTATGCCTTGAGTTGAATCATATAATTAAAATGATGTTTAAATTTGGTAATTTTATTTTCTATCCATTATTTTTATAAGGTTTTGTACTTATTGAAAGTGAGTGACAATATTGAAGCCAAAATAGCTTGACTGACTGAGTGAGGTTTGTGAGAGAGAAGGTCAACAAATTAGTCTAAAAAATCAATAATTTCCATTAGATATTATGATATTTTTGTTATATGTTGTTATAATAATGTTTTATGCTAATTTTAATTCATTTAAATTCCTTGAGTTTATTCTTTTAGGTATCATTTCAAGTTTCCATGATTGTGTTTTGAGTCTAGTTGGTAGTTCAAAGTGAGGATTTTGTAGAGAAAAGTTTGAGCCTATATACCCTAAATTAAATTATATAATAAAGTTTTTGATAAAATTTATGTCATTATGTTTTTTAATATGTGATTTGGTGTCATATTCATTTAGTTAATAATTTTTTTATCTTCATTAGTTCAAGATAGACTTTCTGGGTATGGATAAGCCTAATTGTGAACATTACTAATGGTGTGCTTCAAGTGGTGGTTGACTCTAAAAAGTGTTATGAATCCTATATTAAATTATCAAGGGTATAGTTTAGTATAATATGATATGTTACTATAATGTGATTTGTTTTAATGTTTTCTAATTAAGGCAAAGTATAACATGTCCTAAAGTAGACCTAATGGGATTAGGTCTCCATGAGACCTAAAGATGAGATAAGGCCTAATTGAGGTATGTTATACCTAAATGTATTTAAATAAAATTTTATTCATGTTTATTATATGTATTAATATCTATTAAATTGATGAGATAAGAGGTTAAGGGTGTTTGGCCAATTAAGAAGTATATGAGCATGAGGCTTGTATATATACAAGGCAATTTTAGGCCTATTGGTGAGAGAGTAGAGTGAATGTGAATGAGATAACATATTTTTGAGTATAATAAGGTATTATATACCATTATATTATTGTATAAGAACTATGATGAATATTTGATGTATGTTCCATTTATGAAAATCAAGGTCACATGACCTAATCAATCTTAAAGAGATGTAATTGAGCAAGGAAGCCTAGAAGGCAGTTTGAGAAGGATAAGAGTGTGAAGAGATGAAAAGGTGATCATAATAAATTGGTTGATAAATAAGGTGTCATAAAGGTGACTAAATAAATCAAGTATTTGAGTTGGTGCTAAGTCATCTAGGGGGTTGGTACCTCCTTACAATTTGGTGCTTGTTAAAGCCTAGATGAGTTGATGCTTAATTAGTTGGGATTGGTGTTTCATGTGAAGTAGGTGATTAAATAAATTTTATGTTTGTATTATATTAATTTATTCCATTTTCAAATATTAGTGGGTTCTTATGCCCCTTGAGTTTTCCCCACATATGTGATGTGTTATTATGCTTATTGCTTATGTGGATAGGTGTTTATATTTTCTAGATCTATATGCTTTTTTGAATGGTTCATGATTACTTAAGTGAATTTGATATGAATTTTTTTGAAGACTGATTAAATCCCCTCTTATTCATTTTGATTCTAAAATTTGGTATCAGAGCTTGGTCCTTCGAATTAGGTCTAAAATCCTAAAGGAGATCTTAGACACAAGGATGGCTAGTCAACAAGCTCAAGGTGGTTTCTCTACTAGTAAGGATTTATTATTAAATGGATCTAATTATGAATTTTGGAACATTAGGATTAATATATATTTTCTATATCAAGGTAATGATATATGGTAGTCATTTATGGATGGATATAGTGTTCTTCCTATTCCACCAACTGATGTAGCAAGTAAGAAGGCTAGTGAAAATAATTACAAGGCAATGAATGCCATTCTTTGTGGACTATCACATGAATAGATTTTGAAGGTGATGCATTATGTATAATCCAAAGAGATATGGGAATAATTAAATACTATTTATAAAAGAGACACCAAGGTTGATATGGCCAAGTTGTATACCCATCAAAGATAGTTTGAAAGTCTAGAAATGAATGAAGATGAAACCATCGCATCTTACCTGTTGAAGGTTGATAAAGTTGTCAATGTCATTATAGGATTAATATAAGAAGTGAAAGAGTCTACAGTTATTCAAAAAGTGTTGATATCACTAAATCCTAAGTTCAAATCTAAGGTATTTTTAGTGGAAGAGATGGAAGATTTAGACAAGCTTAAAATGGATAGACTTCATGGCATTTTGACTACCTATGAGATGAGAACTAATGAAGGAAGACCTCCCAGGAATGAAGCAACTTTTAAATTTGAGAAGAAGTCAAAATCCAAAAAGGTCAAGAATGAAGAATTTTTAGATGTTGATGATAATGAACTAATAGCCATGTTTTCTAGGAATTTAAGGTTTGGATATGGTAAGTACACGGGTAACTTGCCTTTCAAATGTTTTAACTATGGTAAGATTGGTCACTTTGCATCTAAGTGTCCTAAAAAATATAAAACTAAGCATGATGAAGAACATGATGAAGATCATGGATATTATAGGAAGGTTTATAAGCATGAAAAGAACAAGAAAGATTTCAAGAAGTGTGAGGGTGGGAAAGGCTCATTCAAGAACAAGAGAAGTTTCTACACCAAAGAAGATAATAACTCATCTGATGTAAGTAACACAAGTACATCTGATAGTAATGATGGAAGTATTGAACCCAAACATGGTAATAATGAAACCTTATTAATGGCCATAAAATCAGATAATGAGAATTTTTCAAATGGGAAAGGACTTATGGTTGATGTAAAATCAGATAAAAAAGAAGCTGAAGTGAACCCTGATGCAAAATTGGTGATTACTATAGAACAATTGAAGTTCTAAAGAATAAAGAATCACAAACTAAGATCATTAATGAAGGACTATGAAGAGCAGAGTAATTTTTTTGAAGAAATATTGAGTAAAACATCCAAGGAGTATGATGAGATCATCAATTAGATTGAAGCATAGATGAAGATAGTCACTACTAACTTAAAGGCCAAAGAGGAAGAATGCACCAGGTATGAAACTAAAGTGGAATCCTTGAAATCTAAGTTGGATCAATAATTTAGCAAGGTGAAGACCTTTGTGAAGTTTAAAAATATCATCGAGGCTCTAGATGACATATTGAGTAGTCACAAATCTAAAAGTGATAAGATAGGTCTTGTTTCAAAGAAGACCAAAAGGTGGAAGCTCAAGTCAAGGATAAGGCTATTGAAGATAAAAATTTTAACATGAAAAGACTTATCAAATATCATAATGCTATGAGGTAGGATATTTCATTCAATGGTTATTGTTTTGTATGCAATCAATTTGGTCATAGAGCAAGAGAGTGTAGAAGACCCTCCAAGAATGAGTACACATGGGACTATAGAAGGAATCATAATTCAAATTAGTCAAGAGGTATGTATAAGGTTGTTTTCTACAATTTTTATAATGTGGGACACATTGAAATATTATGCCCTAATAGAGTTATAAGGTCATTAGATCAAAATAAGAGGTTTGAATCCTATAGAGTGAAAGAGAGAATGTAAATGAATGTGTGCAAACCAAAGACAGTGAAGGTTAGTCATGATTATTCTACAAGCTCAAATGGACTACTTGTTATGATAAAGCATACATCAAATGAAAGTCAAGTCAGGAATGTATATTATCAATTCGTATTAATGATTAAATGATTGATGTAGAGGTCAAACCTATAGTTCCAATCAAGCCTGAAAGGATACTGAAGGATATTTAGTATTATGAGAGCATGGAAATATGGTAATATCCTAAGCTTGTGTTGTTTTAGTGCCCTATGAAAAGGGGTGACTCCATTTAGGCTTCATGGAGATAATCTTTAGTTAGTAGAAGCATGGTGGATGCTTGGTTTGAGGGGAACTATTTAAGTTACTAACTGAGCTTCATATATATTGAGAAGTGGTCTTGTAATATGAATTCATTTGAAGGAGGTATGCATGGAGTAAGGGGGAGCATGTTCCTATAGTGATTCATATTATGTGTATTGTGTGTGCAATCAAAAATATATTAGATCTATAAATCAATCCTAGCTTGTAGAATATATATCCTACTTATAATTATGATTGGGGATACATTAGATAATCAAGAACATGACATGACCAAAATATGGATCCTCTAGACCTGATTAGGGGATATATTACTATAATAAAATTTCTAAGGAGGGTTCCAAAGCCTCTAGTTACGTAAAACTATGTAATAACCCTAATTAAGTCCCATGTTTTCATATTCACTATACTAATAACAAGTAAATCAAATAAAACTAATCTAATGCTCTTTAAATATTGTGACACAAAGTGCGGGGCTAATAAAAAACAAAATTAAATATGCATAGAAGACATATACTCACATTAATGTATATGGAATCCTAATGGATGGAAGAGAAGTAAAAATGCATATTTATCTACTCTTACAAAGGAGAAACAAAGTTAGGAATATTTAACTTTGAAGATGAACCCACTGAGACTCAATCTCTTCCCTAGCCAAGGTGCTTTGCAATAGGTTGTTGTGTTATGTAAGGATGACAAGGATAAATCAACTCTAGGATAAATAACCTATCAATGCATCCAAAAGACTTCTCCAAAAGACAAGATCCATATATACAAAGAAAGTATGAAACCCTAAGCTTTAGCCTCAAGTAGAATGGTGGATAAGAAGATGTGCAATAGCTCTTAATTCTTATTCTCTTCTCTAAATAATGGTGAAATGATATTTTATATATAGTTAGATTTAACCCTAATCCACTGTGAAAGTTTTAGCCAACAAGGTTGACCTAGTCAACCTAGTACTATTTTTGACAAAAACTCACTAGGTCATGGGCTAGGTTGGCCAAGAGCTGACTTAGGCCCTAAATGATTTTCACCAATAAGATTAAAAGGCCTACCTAGTCAACCTAGTACTATGGACCATCACAAGGGGTTTTAGGTTAAGAAAATGGGTACAGAAGATGGAAAATGACTATAGGAGTGTATAAGAGAGAAGAACAAGCTTAGGGGAATGGTTTTTAGGAGATAAGTGTGTAGATAACAAGTGAAAAAAGGGAAAAAAATCTTGTGAATAACAAATGGTCTACCCACCCCTTTATCAATGCACCCCTTAAGGCATGCACTTAGAGAGATTGAGACTCGATGGGTTCTTATAAGATAAAGAGCATTAGTAATTAATAAAAGTTTGAAAATATTATGTGTATACATGTTGAGTTTTTATTGTAAAAAGGTGTAATTCTAGATGGAATATTGTGGAAGACCCTTTGTCATTAATGTTAAAGGGGAGAAATTTCAAAAAGGGATATTGACTAGATTGGGGAATATGAAAGTGATTAGATTAAAGAATGTTTTGCCATCAATGAAAAAGGGTGAGTTTATTGAGAAGTGTTATCATTAATGTCAAGTATTTATGTTATTTAATTTCAATGTTGATGTCATTTATTTCAAGGTGCATCTGGTGAAGATGCATGGTGAATGGTCTATGAGACATGAGCTTGTGTGCTTGATGTGATAAGGAAGCCATGTGATAAGAAGGTAACCTAATGTCTTTGTATTGAGATAAAATTTGAAGACAACCTAATGATTATTCTATTGAATATTATAAAAGTTTTTGTAGTGGTGTAAGAGTGTTGTTTGATGAATGTTTGTGATTGATAAAATCATTGAGGTAAGCATTTTGAGTACTAGTCCTTAAATACAAAGTGTTTTGAGAAGCCTATTCATAACAAGCATAGTCATATCTTGAGCATGTGCATGGTGAGCATGATGAGGTATATAAAGAGGTATGAAATTGTTTAAGTATCATTTAAGGAATGTGATAAACGTGCATAATCATCAAAAAGTGTTTTAAGTTTAGCTGTCAAGCTTCAAGTTCTTGAGAAGCCTAGTCATGGCATTAGTTATAGCATGTAAAGTCCTAGTGAGAAGGTTTGAGCATGGTATCTTGGTGATATGAATTAAAATAGGAATAATAGGTTGTATGAGGTTTATTTAACATGTATATGAGGCATTTAATCACTCATGAGAGTCTTAAGATGAGCCTACAGGGTTAGGACCTTTAGACCCAGTTTGTACCTAGACCATATCTAGACCCTGCTTGGCCTAATGATGCATCATGACATATTATCAAGGCATATGAAGGATGTAAGTAGTGTTTGATAATAATATATGTTTATTTTTTTTGTGATTAAGGTAGATATTTCATGGAAAGAGGCTTGAAGGTTAGTTTCAAGGCCTAATATGGTTTGTAGGTCAAGGTTTAAGCAAGTAAAGAGAGAGAGAGTATGCCCTAAAAGGGTACCAGGTTAAATTTTCAAGGAAAGTGTAATTATTTGATCATGGAAATAGATATTATATTATTTTTCAAGTATTTTCATAAATTTTTAGGTCATGGTTTGCAAGAAAAGGCATGAAACGTGTTTTTGAGGTCTCTCAAGTGCATAAAATGAAGGGTTCTCAACTTGAGAAGGACTTTCAAGTTTTCATTGGCACATGTAATATATGAATAATAACCTAATATATTAATTTTATATGGTGAATTTTTCTATATAAAAATTCTATGAATTATTTTTTGGATTAAGGAGTCATGCTTTATGAATGATCATTAAGAATGGAAATATGTTTAAACCCTCAAAGAACTCTAATAGTGACTCAATATGAAAGAAGTTGTTCTAAAGTGATAAAAATGGATTAGAATAGATATTTTAGTGATTGGATGTTTTATTCAACTCTCCTAGTCATCTACAAGTGTGATTGAGTTGTCAAGTGAGTGAGTGGACCCTATAGGAAAAGGCCTTGTTTCTCAAAGTTTTATTGTAGCAGTCAGAGTTAACCAAGTAAAAGTTTATAAATGGATGGAGGAATTTTTTTGATAATTTTAATGGTTTTACATGAATTTTTATGTATAATTTATATCCCTTAGGTGTGGTAAACCAGTCATTCAATTTAGCCAGTCACTAATAGGCCTGATGATGGAAATAATGAGAAACCCAAGCAGTAGTGAGAAGATGTTTATGAATGTTTTATCATGGAATGAGGATAAATAAAAGTGAATATAGGTGTTTTTTAGGAATTTTAAGACATGATAATTTATGGTATAATATTTTTAGGTCAGTGGTTATAGTGAAAAAGTTTCTCACAAGTTGACTTGTTTAGCTCAGTGAGGTTTGTGTATAGTGATGTTATGAGATTGGTCTGCAAGACCAGTATTTCCATTTGAACATATTATATTTCTATATGATAATGGTATAATTATCTCATAGGATTATCTACATCCATAAAAATTCATTGAATATGTCTATACATGTATTGAAGGTCATTATCATTATGATTGTTCTTCAAGGCAAACTAGCAGTTCTGGGTAAATAAGTTATAGTGATGATTTTGAGAATCTATGTCTTGAGTTGAAGCATATAATGTGCATAATGATTATACTTGGTAATTTTATGTACTATTTATAATTTTTATGAGGTTTGGTAGTCATTAAAATTAAGTGAAAATTTTGAATCCCAAATAGCTTGACTGATTGAGTGACGTCTGTAAGAGAGAAGGTCAACAAATTAGTCTGTAAGACCATTAATTGCCATTAGAGATTATGATATTTTTGTTGAAGGTTGTTATAAGGATGTTGTAGGAAAATTTTCATTAATGTAAAGTCCTTTATTATGTTCTTTTAGGTATCATAATTTCAAGTTTCCATGACTATGTTTTGAGGCAAGTTGGCAGTTCAGAGTGAGGATTTATAGAGAAATGTTTGAGCCTGTATACCCTAAATTGAATTTTATAATGAATTTTATGATGAACCTGAGGTCATGAGTTTATTAATATGTGATTTCATGCCATATTTGTTTAGATAATTAGTGTTTTATCTTTATTAGTTTAAGATAGACTTTTTGGGTATGCACATGCCTAATTATGAATATATTAATGGCATGCTTTAAGTGGTAGTTGACTCTAAAAAGTGTTATGGAACCTAGATGAATATATAAGGGGTCACATGACATAATTAGTCCTTAAGATACCTAATTAAGAGAGGATGCCTAGAAGTTAGTTTGAGAAGGATAAGAGTGTGAAGAGCTGAAGAGGTGATCATCATCAGTTGGTTGAGCAACAAAGAGTCCTAAAGGTGATCAAAGTAATCAGGTGGTTAAGTTGGTGATAAGTCATCTAGAGGGTTATTTCCTCTTTAAAATTTGGTGCTTGCTAAAGCCTAGCTGAGTTGGTGATTAGATAGTTGGGGTTGGTGACCCATGTGGAGTTAGTTTTTCACTAAATTTCATGTTTATCTTATAGGACTATAGTCCATTTGTAGATATCAGTGGGTTTTATTCCCCTTGAGGGTTTCCCACATATGTGATGTGTTCTTGTGTTTCTTTCTTATGTGGATAGGTGCTTATTATTATTAGATATTTATTCCCTTTTTAATGATTCATGATTTCTAAAGTGAAATTGATATGAATTTGTTTGAAGACTTATTCACCCCCCTCAGTCATTTTGCTTCCAACATTATTTTAAAAAATTCATTCTACAATTTATTCTATATTAATGTTATTTTATATTATATTTTATATTTAATTTAATCCTTATTATCAATTTTATAATACCCTTAACCATCCTAAGACATTCTAAAACTATCTTAAATCATGTTAAAACCATATTTTAAACCCCTGTCTTGAGAGCCTTGACCATATTGATAGAAAAGTGATATCATATCAAGGGAGAGGAAAGAAGATTTAAGGAATATTTAAATAAGAGTAAATCTATGTGGAGAAGTAATGGATAGGTGGTCCATGTAATTTTATGTATCTTTATTTTATGTTTTAATGGATGTAAAATTTATTTGAGATCCCCTTTAGTTATTTGTTTTATTGATGTTTAATGAGAAAATTATGTTAGTTCTTTTTTTTGGAATTATTTATTGATTTTTTTGGGATTCACACAACTTGTTATGGTTGTATTTTGTCTTATGTGCTATACCATTTCATTTTTATATTTTTGTATGCTTCAGTTGATGTGAAGCCTATGTATGTACCATGGAAAAGGATGATGAATGATAGGATTATCTTGGGGAGTAATAATGTTTATTTTATTCCTCACTTAGTACATGAACTAGTATTTTTTTTCCCAAGGGTTATATTAGTGTGGGTCAAGTAAAAATATGTGGCTTAAATTTGTAAAATGTAGTCACTATTAGATAATCCCTTTGTCTCCTCCCCATGAGGGAGATATGAGTTGGTTACCATAGTAATTCTTTTATGTAATGTGTTTTTTATATGATTTTCATATTATGGCATGGAAAACCCTAACTATACACAGTGGAAGTGTAAGAATCTAACGAGTTTTGAAGATCAAAACCAAGATTTATTAGATAAAGATTTTAACATGTCCCTTTGTTCAATAATATGTGTTAACTCATACAATGTGATGTTAGCCTTAATATTTTTCATGTCTTCCATAATATTATATCCAATCCTATTGGAAGAAATAGATGCATCAATATTATTATTGTTGAAACTATATGATGCAAGAGCATCAAGCCAAAGTTGTCAATTTTCATGTTTTGGACATTATTAGGCAAAAGTGTGTCAATTTGGAGTATAATGTGTGTCTATAAATCAACATCAATCCTATAGATCAACATTGATCTCTACTAAAAACCCACTCTGTTTGCACTTTGAGTCCCTTTCAGTTAGCAATTTGATTTACATTTTAGATCATTATTTCTTAAATCTATAAGTTTACTGTAGATGACTTTGCTTGGATTTGTTCATGAAGTGGTTAAAATCTATGATTTGCCAATAGTTATGCATCTTATTTTCTCAGATCAAAGTGATATTTCCTTCAAACTAGGTATTTGTGCTATTGTGTTGTTCCCCACCTTAGAATCCATTACTAATCAAATAGAAGTGATTTAAGATGAAGAAGATGCTATTAAAGATTATGGGAGCCTCCACTTTGCTAATCTCCATCCAATAAACATATATTAAAATTTAAATCATTTCATTATCTTATATATATATATATATATATATAATAAAGCATTTAATATATATATATATATATATATATATATATATATATATATATATATATATATATATATATATATATATATATATATATAGTAAATTATTTATTTTAATTTATTTTGTTATATTTATCCACTTGAGTGCTAAGATAGTGGGATGACATCTTTATAAGGAAGTGTACCACTTCCTGAGACTGGTCTCATACTAGGTGGCTCACTCATATATCATATTAATCAATATTTTTCTAGTTGTCTATTTTGTGTAAGTAATCCTTCCAAGATAAAAATTAGTTCTCACATTTCCAGATAAATGGTGCACAATCCTTTCTAATCATAGGTAGTCTTAAAAACCTTGTATCTTATTTTAATTTTTTAAGTAGTTTAATTTATATAAAAAATGAATAAAAATACTTTAAATAATTTTATTAATGAGGGGTGGTTGAGGGATAAGGTTACCATTGGAATCCCTAAGGGGGGAGGCATTTAGATTTTGCAGTCCCCATGAAACTTGTTGGGGTTGGTTTTGAAGGTTAATGAGATGGTTTGCATATGAATCATTTGATTTACATTATTTTTTTGAAAAGTATGTATTTTATTGAGTGTTTATAATAAAATTTAGTGAGTTTGGGTGTTATTTTAACTAGTGTGTATAGCATGTGATGCATTGGTATTGGTATTAATGTCTTGAGTTACACTATGAGTCATATCATGTGTTGCACTAGTGGCATGAGAAACATTAGTAGATAAAGAAGAACTGATATCATTATTAGCATTGTAGCAAAATAAATACTAGTAACATGATTAAAATTTGAATAAAAAGAAGCACTTATAACATTGTTATCATTGAGAGCAAAAGATGCACTAGTGGAATGATTAAGGAGAAGGGTATTTGGAAAATTCCCACTAGAAGTTGAACCTACCATGTTAGTGAAGATACTTGGCATGGAGGTTGAAGAAGTCATAAAATAAGATGTCCTGGTGTGTGAAGGAGACATAATATAATGAAAATTTTGAGAATCAAAGATCATATTTCCCATAAATCAGTGAGAGAAAGTAGGGGAGGGTGAAATAACTTCTTCTACTTGAGGACCTATCATAAGATTATAAATGGTTGAAGGGTCCTTTCCTCAATGTTAAAGAAATTTGTTAATGAAGAAGAGCATTTCAGTTATGTAATATAAATTATTCTCATATTCTAAGGAAAACAAAGGATTATTAATTAATGATGAAGGGGGAGGAGTCCCATAATTGGTAGTGTGAGTGGCAACATTAACATTACTTTCATTCAAGGTAGGATCCACAAGTTGTTTCTTGGAAAACCTATTAGGATTAGTAAGACTCATCATGTTTGTCAAATTTAACTTTTATTATCCTCAAACACCTAAAATTAATGATGAAGGAAAGAGGGTAAGAATTTGATGAAAATAAGAATTAATTGATAGGATAAAGAATCAAACAGATCAATAGTGATCTGTAATATAGGTAACAAAATAGAGAATAAGAGGATATAGTTGTACGTGTTGATTGTGTACTACTAGACAAGAAATAGAACATGATGATAAGATACATATTCAAAAATGTCTAATGTGTATGCTAGAGGAAAGAAATAAACATGTTGATAAAGATACATAGTCAGACATAGTGACTGTGTATTGAAGGCAAACAATATGAACAATCTTTAAGAGACTGTTGATAGGGATGACAATGTTTTGAAAATAGAGAATTTTTTTGAAAGCTAATATCTAAGAAAATTAAATGAATCAAATAATTAATTAGATCAATTTGATTGATCCAATTAGAACACATAACACAAACCTTGAACTAATGCTAGGTAATGCAAGTTTTGTAATACACAATAAAATTATCAAAGAACAAGGAATAACTTGAATGTTAATGCTAACTAATTGGTCATTATTAAATGTTGTTAATTTATAATAAAATTTGAAATTAATGTGATGGGGAGTTTTTTGTAAGAAGGAATTAGAAATCATTCTATGGGTAGTTTTAGGTAGTTTAGTCTAAAAGGGATCTGTATTAGTGATGGTATTGGCTTTGTATTAGGGCCTACCCCCTCACTTCACAATCTCATAATGATAAGGGTGTCGGGTTCTTTTCCAATATATACCATCAAACACATGTTTATACTTGGCCATAAAACCATGTCATCTTCCCCCTTCATGATGCAATCCAAGTAGGTAGACCTTAGGAAGAAAAATATTTAATATTTTTATGTAAAGTGATTTGAAAGTGTGTGCAAAAGAGAAAAATAGTGTGACTAAATTGGTAAATTAAAAAACCACCTAATTAATCTATATTTGTTATGCTAAGTATGAAAGAAACTAAAATGAAAAGTGAACTAATTACTAGAAAATATAGGTTAATTCATTGATTGTGAAGAGTATAGAGTTGGTTCAGGTGATACTATATGAAAATAATACAAAACAAAGTTGATAGGTTGATACTATTCTATGTAAGCACGATCTAGAAGAACAAAGTTGAATAAGTTGACTATGTCTTATAGATAAAAAATAGGCTATAGAATTATGTCACACTAATTGACCCAATTTATTTTAGGGTTATAGTTTTATAGACCATAAACTTATGAAAAATAGTAATATAAATGAAAAACTAAAATGATAGAGAAAGTAAGAATGAACCTTGGTGATTTTTAAAATTTAAGGTTATGTTTCTCAAGCGCCGATTTAAATTTTCTGCAAAAGAATTCAATTGGATTGATGGAGTTTGTAGAACCTATGTGCTAAAAAAAAATTGTAAATAGAGTCAACTAGTTTGACTATGTTTCCAAACCTCTATGCTAAAAAATAAGAACTATGAACAAAGTCAACTAGCTCAACTATGTATAAGATACTATAACTAAAGAAGAAGACTATGTCAAGCTGATTGATCCAGTCACCTATATTTTGGGATGACCTACACAAATAAAATATATTTATTTTAGGGTGACTGTGTGTTAAACCTATGCATAGAGTATTATAACTATACCGATAGGTTCAATATAGCAATGAAAAAATAAAAATATATAATATGATGAAAAAATGAATGCATGAAATAAAACCTACAAAGGTTTGATTCACTTCAGGTTCACCAAAATGTATATAAAAAAAATATAGCTAACCTATTAATCAATCCTAGCTCAAAAAATATAAATCCTAATTACACTTCCATTTGTTGATACATTATATAGTCAGGGTCATGACCAAGATGGATATTATAGACATAACCAAGTGATCTCTTACCACAATAATATCATTAGAGAGGGTTCCAAAGCCTCTAGTTAATAAACTCTAGGAAATAACCCTAGCTAGGTCTTAGGTTTTCATATTCACTAAATAAATGACAAACAAAGTAGAATCTAATTTGATGCTCACCAAATCTTGTGAAAAAATTGGGGGTAATAAACATAAAAAAGAAAACATGTATAGAATATCTATTCTCAAGTCATTGTATAATAAATCCTAATGCATGGGAGAGAATTATAAATGCTAATATATCTAATTTAACAAAGGAAGAACAAAGTTAGGAACACTTAAATTTGAAGATGAACCCATTGAGCCTCAATCTCTCCCTTGGCCAAGATGATTCATAAGAGGTTATTGTGGTATGTAAGGATAACAAGGATAAGTTAAATCTAGGCTACACAACTTCTCTATGAATCCAAAAGACTTCTCCATAAGATAGGATCTATATCTCTAAAAAAAGTATTGAAACCCTAAGAAATGTTCCTCAAGTAGAATGGTGGATAACCATATATATATATATATATATATATATATATATATATATATATATATAGGATAAGTTAACTCTAGGCTACACAACTTATCTATGAATCCAAAAGACTTCTCCATAAGATAAGATCTGTATCTCCAAAAAAAGTATTGAAACCCTAAGAAATGTTCCTCAAGTAGTTCCTCAAGTAGAATGGTGGATAACCCCACACACACACACACACACACACACACACACACACACACACATGATAAGTTAAATCTAGGCTACACAACTTCTCTATGAATCCAAAAGACTTCTCCATAAGATAAGATATGTATCTCCAAAAAAAGTATTGAAACCCTAAGAAATTCCTCAAGTAGTTACATTCTACTTGAGGAACATTTCTTAGGGTTTCAATACTTTTTTTGGAGATACAGATCTTATCTTATGGAGAAGTCTTTTGGATTCATAGAGAAGTTGTGTAGCCTAGAGTTAACTTATCCTACATATATATATATATATATATATATATATATATATATATATATATAAGTTAACTCTAGGCTACACAACTTCTCTATGAATCCAAAAGACTTCTCCATAAGATAAGATCTGTATCTCCAAAAAAAGTATTAAAACTCTAAGAAATGTTCCTCAAGTAGAATGGTGGATAACCACACACACATATTCTTCTCTTCTTTCTATAAATGATGGAAATAGATGTGTATATATAGTTGAATCTAACCATAAACTTTTTTGAAAGTTTAGCTAACAGGGTTATTCTAATTTGACTATGTATCTTTAGTTTGATAAAAATAACTTAGGTCCTAGTCTAGGTTGGTCAAGGATGAATTAAACCCATAGCATGCAAATATCAATAATAATTTAGGGTCAGTCTAGGCCGATAGTGTATAGTAAATTTCATAAAGGGTTTTAGGCTTGTAAGGGGTTAAATAAGGTGATGAATTACTTGGATGAGTGTGTAAGAGAGGAATAAATTATTAGGGAAGTGTATAGGAGACGGTTGTGTAGATTAAAATTTTTGGTATAGGGGATAATAATCCTATGAAACATGAATGGTCTTCCCACCCCTTTAAGGCATGTACTTATAAATATTGAGACTTGATGGGTTCCTAGAAGAGAGAAAGCATTAGTAATTGATAAAGTTTGAAAATATTATGTGTATATATATTCCATACAACAAGGATATGGGAAAATAGGAAATTTTATAGAGTGGGAAAATGTGATTAGAAACATGGTCACTAGATGATTTAGAATCTCTCTAGGAATAGTCCAAAAATACTTTATTGAAATTAAAATTATAATTGATTCAAATAACACTTGTGTAGAACCCTTAGAAAAAAGATACGACCCTTATCCCTACCTTATGAGGTCACTAATTACCAATTCAAAACCATCATCATAGGAGATATGGGTTTACTTGAAGACCTAGAGTAACCTAACTCATGAGTGATGTTGGATTTGGCTACCTATATACACTTAAATTCATTTGCCCTAACTATTCCATTAACCCTGCTATTTATATTAATCAATTATATAACCATAAATAAATAATTAAATCCTATCCCCCATCATATATTCCCTAACTCATGCTAATTTTATTCCTACCCCACAAGTCAATTAATCCTTCTTCTAATATGTCATTTATCATTTAATCTTATCCTAACCCAACTTGTCCATTATATTGGAATTTGAAATTCCAATCTCATCTACCCTAGACTATTCTTAGACTCTCCTACATCCCTAGTCCCTAATCACCCCCATAAACCCCTAAACTAATCCTTATTAACTCCTAATCATATCTAGAAGCCTCTAAAATATAGATCCTTCTCTAACTTTATAGAATCCTCTAAAACTAGAGGACTATAATGAATTTAAAATTCATTTTAATCATCCTCCATCACCCTATAATAATTGAACATGGATCTTGGTTAATATAATTTGAATATATGCAAGCTCTCTTAATCCTTCATACTCCCATTTTATCTACACCATTCTAGCATCTAAAAATCCATTAAACCATCCACCTTGAAGCCACCATTATCAAGCAATCCAACAAGCAAAGTCAATAATCCTTGAAGAACTGGTTTGAAGATCTTGGAGGGAAGACAAGAGAAGCAAGGTGATGGTAAGAATCTCTTTATAATTTTGATTATTTCATATTCTCTCCCCCTGATGTTTTTTATAAGTTTTGGGTTGAGTTACTATTTATAGTATATTGAAATCATAGCTCAAATTTACAAGCATACATTGGATACCAATGTGGGATACCTCCTTTAAACTAACGCTTGTGTGTAAAATGTGTTGAATCAACTTGAAGGATAGGTTAGAAGAAGATTGGGCTTTAAAATCTTGAAAATTTTACATTCTAAATAAATTTCAATATTTTACTATAAATTACAATTTTACACAGACAATTTAATAGGTCCCGGCTGAGATTTTGCCTAACTATATGAACCTAACCATAAGTTATTAACTCCTTAGGTAGTTTGGTAACCTTTGGCAAAATCACTTCTCGATAGAGACAATTTTGAAAATCACTTGTGGTTTTGTCTTATATACCTTGGATTTTGACTAAATATTGTATTAAGGTCAAACATAAGCATTTTGAATTTTGTTGGTTTTTATAACTTTGAGCTAACCTAGTTATCTTTTAAGAACATAAAGAAAGATTTTGTTAATATTTAAAAAGTATGTTTCTTATATTATTCAAAATCGCTGCTCAATAGTTGTCATATTGAATCCCATATGGATTTTTTCTTCTGAGACTTATGATTTTGACTTAGGCATAATATTACTAACTAAAACCTATAACAATCTTATTATTTCTATCTACTTGTGATCTGATTATAGCGAAAGGGAGACTTTGCTTAGAAAAGACTTATTACCCCCTAATAAAACTTTTTACTATATCATGTAATATCTTTCATCTATAGTGGTATTTTTTTAATAATACTTGTGATTTTGATAGTTGCAAAAGTAGTTTTAACATTAGTTAGGTAATAAGTGTTATTAAGCTATTTTTTTCATCTCCAGTGATAAATATTATGGTACTTGTTAATAATCTAACTATCATAAATAGATTTAATAATATATAAAACATCCTCTAAATATATTTTTAAAATTTTAAGCAAAATTGATGCTTGACAAAGGCATTTTTGAATGTTATAGGCAATTTTGAAGAATAAAATGTAATTTTGACTCAGAAATTTTTTATAATAGATCTACATGATTAGCCTTTAATTTAGACTTGATTTAATAAAATAAAATCTCGTTTAACATTCTAAATTTTTTCATTTTGTCATAAAATTCTAAAAAAAATCATTTTGTAACTTGCTTTAAAATTTATTGATTTTCCTATAAGTTGTAAAATCACCTCTCAATATCGATGATATTGATTTCTAGTAGCGGTTTTGACTAACCACAAGTGGTTTTTACTAACTGTATAGTTACTATTAGATTAACTATTTACAAAACTACAAATTTTATAGTTTCAATATTGACCTATCAACTATGGTTTTGCCTCTCTAGAATCAGTTTTGAAAATCTAACTATGTATAAGCAATTTTGACTTTTGTATTAGCACTTTTGCCTTCAAATTATCCTTTTTGAATGCATTTTTAAGATCATTTTTAGGGAATTTTGAGTCATTCCTATGGGTGTGTTTCCCCTTGACCCCATAAGGGGTGATTCCCCTTAGCTCCATAAGGGACGCTTCCCCTTGACCCCATTAGGGGCTGCCACCCTGAGACCCCCACATCGTGACCCCTCATCTAGAAAAGTTGTAGTGAAAAATCACATTTTTTTCAATGTTTTTATTAAGGTTTATTGTTTTGATTCTTATAGGGGTGAATTTAGTGCTAATTTTGGCTTGCTAACATCTTCTCTTGCAGGTCATATTTTTATCTAACATCTTATCTTGCAAGTTTCCCCTTAAGATTTACAATTGAAACTAATAATCATTTGCTTTGTAGGACACCTATCAAATATTTTGGCATTTTGAAAAATATCTTGTATATATTTATTATATATCACACTTAATAAATTGGTTAGTAAATATGTTTGCTTATTGGTTAGTAAATATGTTTGCTTACTTGGGGGCTACATTGGTATATGCTCTCCTCCCTACATCCTATCAGCTAGTCTTAAAGGATAAAAACACTAATAAACCCTCCCATTTTTAATTTTTAGGGGAAACATGATGTGGAATTTATTCCCACATACTTGTCATAGTCCTAAGGTGATTGTGACTGTAGATCTCACCACCACACAAAAATATACACTCTATGTTTTGGTAGAATATAAATATTAGGGACAACTATCGTTAGACCAAGTGGTTGATCCTATACAAGTATTTTGTGAAGGAAAAGAGTTAATTATCTAACCCAATCATCAGTTAACACCCTACATGGATTTTGGCCACATGTACCTAATGTATATTGGGGATGCCCCTAATAAGCATAAATAACATAGAATAGGACCTTCAACTCTAATAGGAGACTTGTTGTTGTTGAGTGTGGAACCCTTTGGGTCTATCACATGACCATGGGGATATATTTTTGAAGCCTAAAGAGCTCCAAAAATGTGGGGAGCATAATTTTCCCTACTCTACCTTTTATGGAACCTTGCTCCATATATGAGTGGAATATTTTTTATATTTCTAATTTCTATGTTTCCATATTTTGTGGAGTTAGTTGTGGAGGGAGTTAGTTATTTATTGGAAAATGGAATGCCTTCCTTGTTTCAAGGAGTTGGTTGTGATCACATGTCCTTGAAAAATGTGTTCTTTGAAGGAGGGGAGATAGACTTGGCATGTTCCTTCTTGATGGAGCTTTTGGATAAGCTTGCTTAGGTGGAGCTAAGGTTTCTTTTAGTGGATGATGATTATATTGGATAAGAATGGTGATTTTCTCCTCATTTAGTGTATTTTCCCTTAGTTTGTTTAATATATAGGTGTGATGTGACCTTTATAGGTTGATGGTTTATTTATAGGGTGTGGCTTTGAAGATCAGAGTCAAAGTGTAAATGTTTTTGTAAAGTGTAGGTGTTTATTATAGGGTGTGGTATAGTAGCTTGTGAGATATAATATTATGTAGGTGTAGGTGAAAGAGTGACATTTAACTTGTGCAACATTTTCTATAGGAGATTTTATATCTCTATGAGAGTCCATTGTAATCTTATTATTTATTACATTAATATTTGAGGACTTTCTTGGTGGATGTAGCCCACATTGGGTAAACCATTGTATATTAGTGTTATGTGTGATTGTTATTTTATTCTCTCCATTTATGCTTTCATAATAACTTTGATTTGAGGAATGTTTTTGTGATGCATGCTAGTTCATAATTTAGATATGATTTATGGTCATATTAAATTTGGCTTAAAGTTTTTAATTCCTAATAGCTACCAGAGTCAGTATTAGCTCCCAAGTGACCATTATGTGTATATAGGGTTGGGATGATTTGGAATATTTCATAATGGGTCACCAGCATACAACCTCACCCATAAAATCATTAGATGATGTATTCATTATGTTACACTCCTAATCAATTTACTAATCTTAGGTTTGCGGTTTAATTTATTTGATGTGTGTTATGACAAACTAGTGTTATTTATGAGCTGACTCATCCTTTTACCCAAACATATACATGGATATATAGGTCTCACATATCATCATATTATATATCCTTGTATAAATCATATTTACTTGTACATTTTAACATTATCCCCATCCTGTACATTCTTAAACATATTATACATCCTTACCACTATACCTATCATCAAATCCTATGTATCCTTATCTACTTTATCCTTCATCATAACTTGTACATCAATAATCTTGTCTATCTTGTACATATTATCATCCCATATCAAACATATCATAATCTAATTTTACCTTGACATCTTCTTATTTATTTATCACCCTCATCTATTTTTACCTCACTAGACAAATCCCATTTTACTTTATCTTGCCTTTTTATACTAAAACATATCTTGTTGGCTTCATAGGTCACAAAATTGTCTAAACCATACTCACCATAATCCTAATCATAATTGCATCACCACCCTTATATACTTGTCCTAGTCTCAATCCCATCATCCTTGATCCCTCCATTTATTTCCATTATATCTATCCTAGCTTGAGAAAATTGATAAAAGGATTGAGCTATTCCTTTTATTGTCCTTACATATCATCATATCACTCTAATCCACCATAATCTCTTCTATCACCCATTAATATATCAAAATCCATACTCAAGTAATACCTTGTTAACAACCTATCACTTTGTTATTTTCAATATAACATTTAGTCATCTTCAATTGAGGTGTCTCTAATCTAGTCATCTTACCTATTTATAAATAGTGCCCATCTAATCATCCTCTTGCTAGTTTGGACCTAGGTACTAATTTAATCCCCACCTTTTATTATCTTGAAAAATAGGCATTATTTATAGATCGTTAGCACCTATCATACTATCAGCTTGAAATCTCATCCTAGTCTACCATTATAATCCATTTAGCTTATCTTAGCCTCACCCATCACCGATCATACTAGCTCAATCATTTAGACTTACTTTGTCTAAGGACTATATTTCAAATCAATACCCTTTTATCATCTGAATACCTCTCATCCATCACCAATTTATAATCTACCCACATGGATTTGGACCTATTACTTATAGAATAATACCTATTTACCAACAAAGATGAGATCATTTTGCAAGCCCTAGAATGGGTGCCCATTTACCTTGAGAACTTGATCCCATTAAGCCTAAATTATCATCCCCTATCCTTCCCAAATATCCATATATACATAGCCTAAATGCTATCCCACCATGGTCAACCCCATTATGCATTCATCATAACCATAGTCATAACATCTCTCAATATATAAGTGATGAGGTCACCCTATTTCACAAGTATATCTTTGCCAATATGGATGAGTGCCTTTTAAAATTATTGGGTGCCCACCTTCCCAATGAATTTGAACCCATACAACTAAGGTCACCTACCAAATATGTTCCTCATTAACCCTTATCCACATACAATTATTGTGACAAATAATCCCATCCCAATCCCTCATCCACTAGTCCTAATACTGGTCATGACCTTTCTAGTCAGTATACTAATATAGAGATTGACTTATTTAATAAATATATTATTATCAACACAGATGAAATCCTCATGCAACTCTTAGAAATGGGTTCCAAACATACCATAGGCCTCCACCCCATTTAACTAATTTAACTTCAATTCACACCCGTCCACAATCAAATCCTTTATTTACAAGTTATAGTCCATTTCAAGTCCCCCATCCTACTAGAAAATGGAACCCTATCTTATCAACCTGATCTAATTCATGTTAAAATCCTAAACAATCACACACCCCACCATACCCCAATATCATGACATCACCATCACATTCTTCTAGTTCTAAATCCAATATTTTCATATCCAACACTATCAAAAAGTAATATACCCCTCTGCCAATATCTGTAAAATAATATTTTGGAAACTAGAGGCCATAAGCATGATTGTCTACCTAAAAACAAGACCTCTAAATTTTTTCAAACACACACCCTCATAGTATCAAGTAGATTTTTTTTGTCTATACCATAAATTCCTTAAGCATTCTATTAATTGACATTTCCCTTTTAGATATTATGTACAAAAAATTATTGATAATGGTGACATTGAAATTCAGGGTGAATCAAATATGTCTACACCTTAAATTATGCAAAAAAGGGTATGCCAATAATTCCTTCCTAAATATGCTCAAGCTTCTTTCTTCCTCAAATTTAGTCATGACCCCAATCCTCACCATACCATAACCAACCCTAAAAAATCCATCCCTATATGTTGTTCATATCAAATCCCCCATTTTGATAAATCCATTAAGCTTAAATCATCTATTCACAAACCCAAAGTGATAAAGGTACTTGTAGACAATGATGCTATATAAAATGCCCTCTCTATGGATACTATCAAAAAATCATCTATTAACGACACCACCTCATCAACATCCCTATTGGAATCATCATTGGAATGGTCAAGATCATATCCAACATTAGCATATGAATTATAATACATGTTAGAAGCATCATCATGTTTAGATCATGAAAGTCATGTTGACACCTATCACTTTGAGGACATCTCTAATTATAATGTCAACTAGTCATAAAACATGACTCTTGATCCATCTTAGGATGATGAAATCATAACATAATTATTGGATGCATTATCAGTCAAAGATCATCAAGCTAGATATGACTCAACTTTAGATACTAATTGTAGAAAGAGTCTTAGTGATCCTTTTGAAATTATTAAGGACACTTTCTTTGAAGTTGAGGTTGGATCTCATATTAACTTTTATTAAGACTATGTTGCCCATCATCCCTTTAATTCACCCCTTTCACCACACATTCATAATCATCCACCTCTTGTTAATTAATCCTCCACCCCACACCCTAAATGGAACAAAAAATGCCATGCATAGTTAGATTCCCCTCAACATGTAATCTCATGTGACAAATCTATAAGGATCCAAGCCAATAATCAATTAATCAAGCCAAATAATCAAGTCAACTGTGATCTAAATGGAATCAATCAATGTCAAGAAGATCTTTTAATAATCTAAGTCAAAAGGAGTTATCCCCTTGTAAAAACATCCTTGAAATTCTAGGGGATCATCCTAGTCAAAATAATCCTCCTCTAAGTCTAAAATCAAATACCTCTAGTGAAGCCAGTTACAAGCACTAGGGGAAATAAAAATCTAATTAATTTAGTAAACTAAAAGCTTATTGTGGCACCAATTACCACACAAGTAAAATGATTCAAAAGTCATTTGGCTAATCATCCTTCTAACATTTGGATTAAATATTAAGTCAAAAAGTCCCCTTAACCTCATTTAGCATATGGCACCAATCATAAATGTACCCTCCACCATATCCAATGGTGTATGCAACTATTAAACCCCATTTTTGATCTATGTATATTCACATTATTCATCATCTTATCAATCATCCATAACCCCTACATCACTATCAAAACTATCCAATTCCATCCCTGCCAAATATCACTTTTTTGGATAACATCATATGTTGTAGTGGTTACAAAGACACCTGGATGAGACATCTAGAGGATGCTAGATGAAGAATCAATGAGGGTTATATAAAAATTAGTGAATCTTGCATTGATAACATGCTCCTAGTATCACATATCTCTAAAATAGGTGTTGTATGAATATCAAAAAAGTGTATATCTTACATCTCACACCTATATCTAATAAATTGAGATGCTAAAAAAATCATTTGTCCAATGGTGAAAACCAGTATTTTGGTGCCTTAGTAAAGTACCATGATGAAAAATAGTTTTTGGTGTCAAGATAATTTTATATGTTATTCACATTATACCTCACCACTTGGGGGAAATTTTTTCTCTATCCCTAAAATCATGTCTTTTAGTACCTTCTCATCACCATCTACATCACTTATCTATCCCATCCCCTTGTCTATTGTTCCTACATGTCATATCCCTTATCAACCCTCTCTACATCACCCTCCAAGCCTACTTGTCTATCTTACCCATATATTGTCCTAATGTTGGAAATATTCTCATTGATGTCAAAGGTCTATCATTATTGGTGATAAAGGCCCCATTGCATTTAATGGTGTTTTTAATATTCATATCTTGGCTAATGTGTGTTAATATTAATGAATATATTTTTGGTTGCATATAAGTCAAAAGAGGGCCCATGGAGAAGTCAAAGAGTCATGGGGTAAAAGATAAAAGATGAATGGGACACATTTTCTCATGAAGAGTCATCTTGAGGAATTATAAGAGTCATCATGTGAAGATAAAAGAGGTATGGCACATTTTTCCATGAAGGGACACTTTGAGGAATACAAAAAGTCACCAAGATAAAGACAAAAGAGGAAAGGATGTGTTTGCTTATGAAGGGTCATTATATGACTTTTCAAATTCAAGGATACAAAGGTTCATGCAAGTTTGGTGCCATTTTCCATGAGGATTGAAGGGTCACAAAGGGTGAATGCCAAAGGTCATTTGGAAAGATATAAATAAAGGAATGAGAAGCCATTTGTAATATGCAAGAGAGTGCATGGTTTTTATTTGTTTTTGAAGAGAAGAAAGTAGGAGATATTATAGAGTTATATAATTTGTTGAGTAAGAAACATTAAGAGATAGTTGTGTTTTATACACAAGAGGGTTTGGTGCTCCTGTGAGTTGGTGTTCCCAAATCTTTACAAGGGGTTGGTGCTCTTGTGGGTTGGTGCTCACAAATAGTTGCTGTGTTGATGCTCAGTAAAAGGGTTGGTGCTCTTGTAATTTGGTTCTTACAAAATTTGTATTTTGAGTTGGTGCTCATTCATAGACTTGAGATTGTTCTCCATGGTTTTTCCCACTTTGGGTTTCCATGTAAAAATTTGGTGTCTCTCTCTCTCTCTCTTATGTGGTACAAATTATTTTTTTAGTTTTATTGCATATCTTGAATATATGATTAAGTAAAAAATATATATAATATATTGATTCACCCCCCCTCTCAGTATATTTCATGCTTAACAATTGGTATCAGAGAAAGTTCCTTTTGAAAAAGTTTTACAGCTTGAAGGTAAATCAAGAAAGCATGATGGCTGGATCACATGAAAGATTTTATAAAAATAAGGAACTTTTGTTTGATGGGATGAATTATGTTTTTTTAAGCATAATGATGAAGACTTATTTGATGGCCCTTAGAGGAATATGAAGAGCCATATACAATTGCAACTACTCTGGTAGAAAATAAGGCAAGTGAAAATAATGCTAAATTTGTAAATGATATTTTATGTGATTTATGTGAATCAAAATTTGTTAAAGTTATGCAATGTATATTTGCTCATGAAACTTGGGTAAAACTTGAAAATATTTACAAAGGTGATGGAAAGGTTCAACAAGCTAAGCTTTAGACTTTTAGAAGATAGTTTGAGAGTTTTAAGATGGAAGAAGAAGAAAATATAACAAGTTATCTTTTACAGGTTGATCAAATAGTTAATTAGATTCAAGGTCTTGGAGAAAAATTAGAAGAATCAACTATGGCTCAATTTTTTTTGAGATCTCTACCACTGAGATATGATGCAAAATTTTTGGCAATTGAAGAGATGAAAAATTTAGCCAAGCTAAAGATGGATGAGATTCATGGTATTATTATGGCATATGAGATGCGGACTGAACAAGATAAACCCTCAAAGAGAGAAGTTGCTTTCAAGACATCAAAGAAAGAGAATGCTAAGATTCAAGAATCAGGTGATAGTTCTGGTGATGATGAAGATGACAATGGAGCTCTTTTCATTCACAAACTAGAAAAAGGCACATGTAAATATCAAGAAAAAATACCTTTTAAATGTTTTAATTATGAAAAGATTGGACATTTTGTAGCTAAATTCCCAAATAAGGGTAATGATGACAATGAAGAAATAAATTCTATATATAAGAAAAATTTTAAAGGTAAATTCAAGAAGGGATTCAAGAAGAAGAGTTTGTATTCTAAAGATCCTAGCTCAACTGAAGATAGTGGAGTCAGTGATTTAGAATAAGAAGAGATTCTATTCATGGCCATACATGAAGATGCCTCTACAAGCAAAAATATAGATGATCAAGAAGAAGAACAGGATGACGTCGAAGTGAATCTAGAAGGAGAACTCATTTGTGCCTTTGAAGAGTTAAAAGCTCTTGAAAAGAAGAATAGAAGATTAAAGCTCTAGATCAAGAAAAATGAAAAAGGAGTCAAAGGAAATAATTGAAGATCTAAAAGCACACTTTGAAGAAACCAAGAAGAATGAAGAAGATCTAATGACACTGTTAAAAATAGTAAGTAAATAATGTGAAAGGTATGTTATTGAAATTGCTTCTTTAAAAGTAGATCTTGAGAAAAAAATAAAGCAATCAATAATAGAATAACCAATGATTCAAAATTTGAGAATAACACTAATATGTTGAATAAGATAATATAAAATAAAAGATCAATGTCAGTTGAATTTGAAAAAGAGAAAGAGGAGGTCACTACTTTCAAAGACAAGGAAAAAGGAAAGAGCTATGCTAAAGCTCTTACAAATGAAGAAATAAAAAAGGAAAAATTTAAAAGTACAGAGGACATCTCAAACAAAGAAAGTTGGAGGAAACAAAGCTATATAAGGCAATCAAGTTAGAGATACAAAAATAGGTCCTATTTTTATGGTTACTATTTTTATTGTAATGGATATGGTCATAAGAAAATAGAATGTCAAAAAAGGGCTAATAATTTTAGAAATAAGAAGGAAATTCATATAGAGTCAAGCAGAAGCCACAACTCTTTTACTCCTCTATCAGGCTTTAATGAAGAGGACATAATATGTTACAAGTGTAATAACTTTGGACACATTGCTTAGTAAGGTAGAAGTGTGTTCGAGTCAGTCAAGAAGGACCAAAGTTTCAAGGCTCCATTCATCAAGAAGAAAGTTTAGATAAGTTCATGGCAAAAGAAATAACCTAAAAAATCTATGTTGGTGTAGATAGATTTGCATGTAAGAAATGAAGAAAAGCTATGGTTCATTGATAGTGGATGTTCAAGTCACATGATAGAAGACAAGAGAAAGTTTGTAACTTTGAAGAAGATCAATGGTGGCATAGTGAAATTTGGAGACAATACTACTGCCATAATTATTAGAAAAGGTACACTAAGTTTGGATAATGGTAGAACTAAAAATGAAAATATTTTGTATGTAGAAGGTCTAAACCATAATATTTTAAGTGTAAGTCAAATGTGTGATTAGGTGCACACACTAAATTTTTATGTAAAATTTTATGAAATTTGAAAAAAAGATTTAGATGTGTTGGTTGCAGATGCTTAGCGAAAATGCAATAATTTGTATATGTTATCAGACATCAAATCTCAAAGATGTTATTTGAGTTAGATTGAAGAAAGTTGGCTATATCCATTTAACACGCTTTATGAACCTTGTTAGCATGGGAAGTAGGTTAGAAGGTGGTTCAAAACAAAAGAGTACTCGACCACTTAGATGATAAAGCTTGTTCACATTGATCTATGTGGACCTATGAGAAATCAAAGTACTCAAGGTGAGAAATATTTCATGTTGCTTATTGATGATTTTTCACGTATGACTTGGGTAATGTTTTTAAATTAAAAATTATAAGTTTTAAGACATTTCAAAGCATTCAAAGCATTAGTTAAGAATGAAACTAGTTTAAAGATTAAGTGTCTAAGATCAGATCAAAGAGGAGAATTCATGTCAGATCAATTTATTGATTTTTGTGAAGACCATGAAATAAAGACACATTATTCAACAACCAAAACTCTACAACAAAATTGATTAGTTGAACAAAAAAAATAGAATAGTTCAGGAGATGGTGAGGATAATGCTAAAAGAATCCAAGATAGTAGATAAATATTGGAGAGAGGTAGTTGCTACAATAGTGCATATTGATAATAGATCATTATTGAGAGTCAATAATGACAAGACTCCTTATGATCTATGGAAATACAAACCAGCAATAGTTGATTATTTTAGAGATTTTAGTAGCAGATGCTTCATAAAGCGAACCAATGAAAAACTTGGTAAGTTTGAATCCAGAGTAGATGAAGGTATATTTATTATTTATTCTTGTAAAATTAAATCTTATAAATGTTATAACAAAAGAACTAAGAAAATTATTGAAAGTGCAAGTGTCAAGATAGAAGAAGATGGAACACAAAGAATCAATGATCCAGTAAACATTCCTAAAATCATTAAAGAGGATAATTTTGAAGAATTAGATGAAAATGAAAAGGAGAAAAAGGAAACAAAAATTCCATCTAAATATATTCAGAGAAATCATAATGAAAGTGACATCATTAGGGACATAAATGAAGGAATTTACACTAGAAGAATGATGGTAAGTGAATTTGAGCAAGTTAATTTCTCTTTGTTATCCAAAATTCAGCCTAGAACTTTTTCAGAAGTTATACATGATAAGCATTGGGTTAAGGCTATGGATGAAGAATTAAATTAGATAGAAAATAATGATACTTTAGAATTAGTGCCTAGACCAAAATATCACAATGTGATAGGAACAAAATAAGCTTATCGAAATAAGTTGAATGAAAATGGAGAAGTGACCAGAAATAAAGCAAGATTAGTATGTAAAGGATATGCTCAGATTGAGGGAATAGATTTTAAAGAAACTTTTTCACCAATGGCAAGGTTAGAGGCTATTATAATGTTTCTTGCATATGCAGAGTTAAAAAATTTCAAAGTGTTTTAGATGGATGTCAAATCTACCTTCCTAAGTGGGAATCTAGAAGAATAGGTCTACATTGAGCAGCCTGAGAGATTTATTCTCTTAAATACTAGTAGCCATGTATGCAGATTGAAGAAAACATTATATGGATTGAAACAAGCTCCCAGAGCTTGGTATGAAAGAATTGTTGAGTACCTGTAGGATCAAGATTTCAAGAGAGAATTTTCTGATAGTAATCTCTACATCAAAATAAAAGGTGAGCATTAATTGATTATTGTGGAATATGTTGATGACATCATTTTTGGAGGAAATATTGAAAAGATGACAAAATAATTTTTTGATAATATGAAAAAATAATGAGATGTCTATTCTTGGAGAATTTTCATTTTTCTTAGGATTCCAAATATTTTATTCAGCTAAAGGAATTTTCATATCTCAAAGTAAATATGCCAAGAAAATGTTGAAGTAATTTGGTTTTGAGGATTGTGCACCAGTTCACACACCAATGTGTATAATAAATAAGGTGAGAAAGGATGAAGATTCACCTATTACAGATCAATATTTGTAAAGATCTATGATTGGTAGTCTTTTATATTTGATAGCATCGAGTCCAGACATCATGCATGTAGTAGGTATCGTTGCAAGATATCAGTCATCCCCAAAATATAGTCATATTTAGTTAGTGAAGAGAATATTTAGATATATGAAGGAGACATTGGATTATGGATTTTGATATCCCATAGGTAGAGATTTCACTTTGGTTGCTTATACAGATTCAGATTGGGCAGGGTGCTTGGATGACAGAAAAAGTACAAGTGGAGGATATTTCTTCCTTGGTGATATCTTAGTATCATGGCTAAGCAAGAAGTAGAATTCAGTGTCACTTTCTATAGCTAAAGTATAATATATTGTAGTGGTATTGTGTTGTACTCAAGTGTTTTGGATGAAACAAACTTTGGAAGATATCAAGGTAAATTATGATGAACCTATTTCTATTTTTTTATGATAACACAAGTGCTATTAATATTTTGAATAATCTAGTGATGAATTCAAGAACAAAACATATTCTCATTAGATATTACTTCTCGAGAGAGGAGGTTGTAGATCAATAGGTCAAGATGGAGTATATTAGTACTACAGAGTAGATTGTAGATATTTTCACAAAGGCACTACCAAAAGACACATTTGAGTATCTACAAGAGAAGTTGGTAGTAATTTCCTTTACTTCCTACCATTGAGGTTTAGCATCAGTTGAGGGGGAGATAAGTGTTAGATCCAAGTAGGACCTTTGCCATTGATGTCAAAGGGGGAGAATAACAGGTACAAGTGTAGAAATAGGTACAAAGAATAGGTACAATTTTCTATAGTAAGGGGGAGTTACTATATGTTTTTTAGATGGTAGTATGTGTAGGTTTTAGGATGTGGCAGTTTTAGCTTGAGATTGCCATCAATGACAAAGGGAGAGATTATTGGAAATATTGTCATTTATGTCAAAGGTCTAGCATTATTAGTGATAAAGGTCCCATTGCATTTAATGGTGTTTTTAATATCCATATCTTGGATAATGTGTGTTAATATTTATTTAATATTAATGAATATATATTTGGTTACATATAAGTCAAACGAGGGCCCATGGATAAGTCAAAGAGTCACGAGGTAAAAGATGAAAGAGGAATGGGATGCATTTTCTCATGAAGAGTCATCTTGAGGAATTCCAAGAGTCACCATGTGAAGACAAAAGAGGTATGGTGCATTTTTCCATGAAGGGACACTTTGAGGAATATGAAAAGTCACCAAGATAAAGACAAAAGAGGAAAGGATGATTTTGCTTATGAAGGGTCACCATATGACTTTTCAAATGCAAGGATGTGAAGGGTCATGCAAGTTTGGTACCATTTTCTATGAGGATTGAAGGGTCACAAAGGGTGAATGCCAAAGGTCATTTAGAAAGATATAAATAAAGGCTTGAGAAGTTATTTGTAATATGCAAGAGAGTGCATGGTTTGTATTTGTTTTTGAAGAGAGAAAAGCAGGAGATATTGTAGAGTTCTATCATTTGTTGAGTAAGCAACATTGAGAGATAGTTGTGTTTTAAACACAAGAGGGGTTAGTGCTCCTGTGGATTGGTGCTCACAAATATTTTCAAGGGGTTGGTGCTCTTGTGGGTTGGTGTTCACAAATAGTTGCTATGTTGGTGCTTGACAAAGGGGTTGGTACTCTTGCAAGTTGGTGCTTGTGAACTTTGTATATTGAGTTGGTGTTCATTCATATACTTGAGATTGTTCTCTATGGTTTTTAACACTTTGGGTTTCCACATAAAAATATGGCATCTCTCTCTCTCTCTTGTGTGGTACAAATTATTTTTCAATTTTATTTCATATCTTGAATGTGTGATTAAGTGGTTAAAGAAAAGAAATCAGATTAAGTAAAAAGCTATATAATATATTGATTCACCCCCCATCTTAGTATATTTCATGCTTAACACCTAAACATCTTTATCCATCATCTTTTACATCCTCTTATTACATCCATATTTATTTTTCAAGTCTTGAATTTTGTAAGGGAATGGAATATGTCTTTAGAAATGTTCTAGAATAATCTTGGCATATCCTCCACTTGACACTCAAGAAATTAGATATATGGTTCCCTTATGATGTGGTCATTAGCAATCCCTAGTATATTCTTCCATGGTCCTCATCCCATTTTTAGCATCAGCCTCATCCTTTTATTATCCCATACATTATTCCATCCATTTCTATCATGGTTGTTAGATTCAGTATTACCTTTAATAGTAACCCCCTTTTGTAAAATGTACATACATATTCTCAAAAGACCTAAAATTGAAATATTCCAAAAATTCTAAAAATCCTAAAATCTAAAAAAATCCAAAAAAAATTCCAATATATCTTGTCTTATGACCATTTCCCAATTTGCATCCATATCCATGCCCTTTACCTCTCATTTACAAAATCAAATCATAGCCATCCATTGTACTATTGTCTTTCATCCCCTATTTCAAATTGAGGCAAATATAGTCTATATTGAGCTAGCATTGACCTAGTCTCACTTTAGTCTAATAAGTCTTCAGTCTCTCATCTAAGATCATAACATGGTAAAATACCCAAGTCAACTAACCCCTATGTTTAAGTTTAAAGTTTCTTAAGCACACCCTAGTCACAATCACCATTCCTTGTAAATCCTAATCCAATTCAATAGTCTTCTCTAAGTCCATACCTTTCCAAATTCCTATTCTTAATTCACATTAATATCACGACCATAACGACAAACTTAGTCCAACTAATCACCTAATCAATCACCCTATCAACTATCATCAATACAATTAGACAAGACACAATGACATTACATGTAGATACTTATGTGTGTTACTTGTATGTTCTTTATTGTTTGACTTATTTGTATGTCTTTTATCTTGTATATATCTACCTGTGTTTGCTTGTCTCTATTTGTCTCCTCTTATTAATATTTTACTAGTCTTGTGTCATGTCCCTTTTTATCTATTGGGAAATGAACAAGGATGCTATGATGACAATAAAATTTACAATGATGCAGAGTTTGCTCTTTGCCACTTTAATAATCATGCACTTTGGAATAATGTCCTCTTGGTTATGATTATATCATGAGGCATATTTCCTAGTGCTATAATTAAATTGGATTGTTTAGAATGTGACTTACACTCATCATTTCTCCTATCTTCTATCACTTACATAATCATATAATCATATTTATCCCATCATCAATTTGATCATTTATATCATAACATCTAACATTTCATATCCAATCATCTCTCCTAATTATTTTATCTTCATATCTAACATCTAGGTCATGTACTCTATCTAGAAATTAACATTTCTAACATCCACCACCACCACCATCCTCTAGTCTACCTAGTCATCTATTATATTGAGTTAGAACTACATTATCTTGAGGTATTTTTAGACTATGTAGACAACACTTGAATAATTTTTAGTGCCCAAGGGTAGCTTGACCGCTAATTCCCATCCTGTCCTTTATTTTGCACTCAAATATATTAAAACATGTTAAGCTATGATAATTATATCAAACTTAGATATCATCATAAATCACTTATTCTACATCTTTTTATTGGCTTACAAGCTTTCCCTTGCATGTGTCCTTACATGGGAAATATCGATAGCTCATAACATTATTTATCTATCTCTCAGACATATGCCATTATCTCTATAATCTTTGTCTTATTACATGAATTCACTCACCTCAATCCTAGGCATATATATTTTATTAGGACTCATTGTAAGAGGATAATCATTGTTGCTAAGGTACATTCTCCCTTGGGACTAGTCTTACACCTACAACCTCTTTCCCTTGCATATCTTCTTGGAATATCTTATCAATCATAGATCAAATAGAGTATGGAGCATCCCAACCTCTCATCATCTTGATTTTATACCCACCCCATGGATCCCTTTTTGAGTGGCCATCCAACCTATACCTCCCTGCATGTCCCCTTGATGGTGCATCATGCAACCTCATTTTACTAACTCTCCACATAATAGTTTTTATTTGAGATACCATTACTCCTCACTTCATTAATCACAATGACCTTTCAAATAGGAGAAAAATTTATACACCTAATTTCAATTTCCATAACTATTCCATTAACTCTATTATTTATCTTAATTAATCCCATAATCATAACTAAATAATGAAATTCTATCCCCCATCATATATTCCCTACATCATGCTAACATTATTCCTACCCCATAAGTCAATTAATAATTATTCTAATATGTAATTTATCATTTAATCTTTTCCTAAACCCACTTGTCCATTCTATTGGAATTTAAAATTTCAATCTCACCTACTCTACCATATTCTTAGGATCTCCTACATCTGTAGTCCTGAATCACCCATCTAATTACCTCCCTAAACCCCTCAAATAATCCCTATTAAATCCTAATCAAATCTATAATCCTCTAAAATATATATACTTCTCAAAAAATTCATAATCCTCTAAAACTAGAGGGTTCTTCTAAATTTAAAATTCATTTCAATCCTTCCCCATCACCCTATAAATAACCAAGTATGGAGTTTGGTTGAGTTAATTTTAATATACACAAGCTATCTTAAGCCTTCATACTTCCATTGCATCCACATCATTTTAGCATCCAAGAACCCATTAAACCATACATATTGAAGCCACCATTATCAGTAAATCTAAAAAGCAAAGTTAATAATCCTTGAAGAATAAGTTTGAAGATCTTGGAGGGAAGACAACAGAAGCAAAGTGATGGTAATAATCTCTTTATAATTTTGATTGCTTCCATATTCTCTCCCTTTGATTTTTTTTTTAAAGTTTTAGCTTAAGTTAATATTTATAATATATTGAATACGTAGCTCAAATTTACAAGCATACACTACCAACACCCCATAGAGAGGGTACTTATCACAATAGGATTACCTGTTGTAGTTCAACCACAAGATTTAGGACTTTTTCTAAAGTCTTAAAATTAGGTTAGGATGTTAGGTAGATAATAAATATTAATTAAAATAATAAATGGGAATGGGAATGCATAATTTTATATAAAAACACCCCTTAAAAAATATTTAGTTATATTGATTTATGTTTTTGAGTTAAATAATTCGAACTACCTTTTGGGTGAAATTCCTGTGAGAGTTGATTAGTAGGTTGGTTGGTTTTACTAGTCATGGGTAAAACCTATAAATAAATGTTTTTCTATGTAAAAAGGGTTAATAGGATATAGACACCATTTTCATGTACTTTTTTAATTTTAATTAATAAAATACTTGTGGACCCATCTCAATAGGCACAAGATTTATTTCAGGTGATTTTGTTTGGTTAAATCAGTTGGATTGCTATCAATAGTATCAAAACATGATAACTTGGTAAATGCATGGTAAAATAGAACATGGCTATCTTGGGAAGAATAAGTTAAAGAATTCATATGATTGGATAGAGAAGGTTAACATGAAATTGATTTTGGCAAATATAAGGTATGCTCTTTATTAAAATACTTTGGAGTTAATATTTGAAAAATTATTTAAATATCAAAATTTTCAAATATTTTTTTTCTAAAACATGTGATTGGAGGACTTTGAGAATTAAAATACATTGATAAATTAATTTTTTATTGCTGGTCTAAGAAGAACAAAATTAAATTTTTCATCCTCCATTTTTGAAGCTTGATTCTCCCTGTTGAAGCCTAGAAGTTGATTGTTTGATTCTAATTTTCAAGAATATGCCCAATAATCCATTTTATAGAATTATTAAATTGGAAAAACCCTTTAACAAAGTTTTATATATTCCATGATTTAAAAAAAAAAAATATGAAATGAATTTGGATAAATCTCTATCTGTTTTAAGTTTTTTTATGCCAAAATTTTTGATCTAAAACTATCTTGAAAGCCTTTAAAGCAAATTTATAAGTTGTATGGCTTGGTTTTAAATTTTTATAGCTCCCATAGTGTCTACAAATTCTAACCATTGTTTATTTTATATAAAACCCCTTTTTGATGGGTTAAATTTGCTTTAAAACTTCATTGTTTGGCCCTATATGGATTTGTACGGCCTGGTACATCAAGAAAAGAGTTTCATGAATTATTTTTTGCAACCATGGTATCCTTGGCTATAGCATGGTGTTATAATATAGCTAAAAAATAATATTTTTTATTTTCCAAAGTTTGATCAAATATTTTAGGGTTTGAGGGGTCCACAAATCAAAGAGCTTTTTACTTTTTCCAAAAATTTCATGATGACTTAATTTTTACTTGGGAAAGTAATTTTTTTAAATTTTTCATAGAGAAAAAAATAAGATTTAAATATAAATTTCTCATTATATGCCTTGTAAAAGCTCATAGATTAATTGAAAAGCATGATTTTGTAAAAACCCTTAGAAGTTGGAGGTCCAAGGTTTAAATCTCTCTTTTGGTGAAATTTTCTATTTGGGCATTTACTTTTTGAAGGAATATTCCATTTTTTTGGAATATTTTAAATGTTTTGAATATTTTAAAGAGCATAAATCATGTGAAATAATGAAATTTAGTGGGAGAAAAACAAATAGTTATGTGTTTCTGATCCGTAAACTCCACTGATAAACACAAAGTGAAGTTCAAAATACAAATACTAAATTTCTCAAAACTTATCAAATTCTCAAAAAAAACTCAAAAGAACTTGAAAAATGTTCTCAGTTGTTTGGTTGGATTGGAATGATCAAAAGACTTGTTACTTCCATTTACCAATTAAATCAGTTTTTTTTTTGTTTTTTACATCAAATATCATAAATTGTCAAAATTTAATCTTTGCATGATTTCATAATTAAAAAAATAGAAAACTGAATTAAAACATGCAAGCAAATGACAAATTACCATCCGACATTGATAATGGAGTTCGGCATATTTTACCTACATCTCCGAGTCTGCCCAATAATGAGGATCGTTTCTATTAAATTTGTGCAACAAATGGCTTACAAATTTTTGAAGTGCTGCAAAACTTCTCTTAGGCCTGATCTCTGTCCAAGAACTCCACCTTACTGATATACTCAAGCTCGGTCACATGGAATCCTTCCTCAGTCTTCAACCCCTTCTGAATGTGCTTTGGTCCCTTCACTTAATCCATTGGTATATCCAAATAATAATGAAATACTTCTCTTTTCAATTACAAAACATAATTAAAAAGTCTTACACTTTGTGTATAAGGTTGGATATTGGATAAAATCCCATTTGGTAGCTATCTCCAAGCTTAAAACAAGCTCTCAGCGTCTTAAAATACAAATACACACTCCAGAACCTGTTTAAAAAAATAGAAATTCATGCCTTTATACTCAGTTTGAAGCCTGTGGTGTAGTGGCTAAGCCTCCTATTTTTTTACCATAAGGTGAGGTGTTCAAAACTAGCCGCCCACCTTTCTAGGTGCTTTGACTAAGTTTGAATTTGTCTTCCCTCCTTGTTGGTGCCTTGGAAACCATTTTCCTCCACCTTTGGCGCATTTGAATTCTTCTCTCTTCCTTTTTGTTTGGCACGCGGGCTTAAAATAGAAAAGTTGTTGAGATTTTCAAATGGCAAGGGCTTGGGCACCAAACTTGGCCACCTCCCATGCTTAGTCAAATGCCTAGAAATGAGGGATGCTTTGGTGGAGTGTTTGTGGCATGGAGGTTTGGCCTATATACATTGAAAATGTCAAATATCATGTGTATAAAAAAATACTTAACCAAATTTTTTTTGCCCCCTCATTATTTTCCATGTGTCAAATGGCTATTGGCCCACTTGGATTTTCAACAGTGCCATGTGTTGACCTTTGATAGGTCTAAATGTTGGTACATTCTCGAAACATGTGCCAAATGTTGCAAGTTATTATTTTTTTTGACAAATCTTCAAATGACCATATCTTGAGCATCTGGTCTCCATTTTACGAACCGCAAAAAGCATCAGAAAGCTCTTGATGAGCTCTAAAGTGTGCCACCACTAAAACTCTAACTTGAAACCTTTTTCAAAACCCAATTTCTGATCACACCTCCCTAATGGAAGGCTTTTGGTCTCCAAAAGTCTAATATCCCCTAAAATCTTATAACTAGTCTACTGCATCAATAAAAATAGAACCCAATCATAAAAATAGGTATAAATAATTGCATTAAAATGATTCACAATCAAACTATAAAAATTCCTAATCCAAAGTCATGAGTAAGTGAATCTGCAACTGTAAAAGTGATTACAACATATCAAAATTGTCTACCCATGTCACATCCTGTAAAGCGGTGAACTGTCAATAACTGAAACAATCCCCAATATAACTACAAACCAAGTTTATAATGCTAACAACATACAATAAATGTTGTGGACATGTTTTAATATAATGCCCTAGTATGGGACTTATATGCTAAGCAAATGCAAACAACCTAAAGTGTATGCTGCCTAACATATAAACATGCATCTATACATCTATGTGCCAAAGATACATTCAAAATAGCAGTCAAATAAGTGTTGTAAGGAATCAACTCAACCTAAAACATGATTTCTACTATTATCTCCAACTGATCAAATGAGTTCAAGTCCTCTAGATAACTGACACAACATAAATAGGAGATTCAAAAACTTAGAGTTATCAAAAAGTGAGAATTGAAAAACTTCATATGGTAAACTTGTCTTGAAGTGTTCCCACCAACTCTAATCTACATCTATCAAAGATTTTTCATTCCCTTAGGTGAATTCTTAACCATGATTTTCAAAAAGAATGTAGTGATAATCCACCTAACCATTTCTTTCTTCCTAGTGAAATTGATTTCCTTAGTGGATTCCTTATCAATTGCATATTGTTGACTTAACATCTTAAATGGATTTTCACTTGTAGGTTTTACCTTATCCTAGGTTGTATTTTCAACTACATTATGGATTGAATTATCTTCATTAACCTTAGTGAGAGGTTTGTAAATCATCTTAGTTCTAACATTACTTGAATGTGAAGATGCATGAAGCTTAAAACATCTATCAATCCTATGTCCACTCACTTTACAATGAGTACAAACATCCTTCTTAGGTGAGGGTCCCCTTTTGCCAATTCCCAATTTAACATGAAAATGGTCTTTTAAACATGCAATCTACTTCAATAAAGCATTTCATTTCCAACAAATCTTAGCACTATGGCTATTCATCCCACAAAAAGTGCATGGAAATGATTGCATTATCTTCTGTCCATTATATCCAAACTTCTTAAAAGTATCAATTGGATCAAAATATTTAGTGTAAGAATCAGGAGGTGGAATCTCAATACCTCTTTTACCTTTACACCTTTGAACTAGTAACCTAGAACCTTCACTATTGGAAGCTCGTCTTCCTTTAGCCATGGAAGAAACTTCTCCATCATCCACTTGCACACTAGTATAACCCAAACCTGCATGAAGAGGTCTATGCTCAACCTGAATTGGGTTAGATATACCTTGGCTATCTCTACCAATTATTCCTCCATTATAACCCATTTTAAACAATAATTTAGATCATATGCCATTAGTGTATCTTTCAAAAACACCAAAAATAATATTACTAGAATCTGAATCTAAAATGGTAGAAGAAGATGAAGATTCCTGTGTTGAAAAACTTACACTACACTCAGTCATAGTTTCTGCATCTAAAGTTGAAGGCTTTACCTTTTCACACTCACCACATTGTAATATAATCAAGAGCTCATCCTTGGATTTAAGCTCTGATTTTAAACTTGCAATTTGCTCTTCAAGGGAATAGAGCTTGCATCTCAAGAATGCATTCTCATCCTGAATCTGGCTATTGATGCTTTCAAGCTCTTCTATCTTGGATTTATGTGACAACATGCCCATGGTTTCCTGCAAACACACTAATTCCACAACTACACACTGTAATCTAATCAAGTGATATGGATAACCAACAAACTGAAAGCAACTGTCAAAACTTCAATCAGAAGCTAACCCATCATTCTAACTACTCTGATACCAACTTGATTTGTAAACTCCACTAATAAACTCAAAGTGAAGTTCAAAATATGAATACTAAATTTCTCAAAACTTATCAAATTCTCAAAAAAAACTCAAAAGAACTTGAAAAATGTTTTGGCAAAAATATTCTCGGTTGTTTGGTTGGATTGGAATGATCAAAAGACTTGTTACTTCCTTTTACCAATTAAATCATATATATATTTTTTTACATCAAATATCATAAATTGTCAAAATTTAATCTTTGCATGATTTCATAATTAAAAAATCAGAAAATTAAATTAAAACATGCAAGCAAATGACAAATTACCATTCGACATTGATAATGAAGTTTGGCATATACTGCCTACATCTCCGGGTCCACCCAATAGTGAGGACCATTTCTATTTAATTTGCACAATAAATGGCTTATAAATTCTTGAAATGTTGCACAACTTCCCTCAGGCCTAATCTTTATGCAAGAACTCTACCTTGCTGATATACTCAAGTTTGGTCACATGGAATCCTTCTTTAGTCTTTAACCCCTTTCGAATGTGCTTTGGTCCCTTCACTTAATCCATTGGTATATCCAAATAATAATGAAATACTTCTCTTTTTAATTACAAAACATAATTAAAAAGGCTTACTCTCTATGTATAAGGTCAGATATTGGGAAAAATTCCATTTGGTAGCTGTCTTCATGTTAAAACAAGCTCTCAGCCTCTTAAATACAAATACATAGTCCAAAACCTATTTAAAACAAATAGAAATTCATGCCTTTATACTCATTTTGAAGCCTGTGGCGTAGTGGCTAAGCCTCCTTTTTTTTGCCACGTGAGGGGTTTAAAACTAGCTACCCACATTTCTAGGTGCTTTGACTGAGTTTGAATTTGTCTTCCCTCCTTGTTGGTGCCTTGGAAACCATTTTCATCCACCTTTGGCACATTTGAATTCTTCTCTCTTCCTTTTTTTTTGGCACGCAGGCTTAAAATAGCAAAGTTGTTGAGATTTTTAAATGGCAAGGGCTTGGTCACCAACTTTGGCTGCCACCCATGGTTAGTCAAACACCTAGAAATGAGGCATGCTTTGGTGGAGTGTTTGTGGCGTGGAGGTTTGGCCTATATACATTGAAAATGTCAAATATCATGTGTATAAAAAAATACTTAACCAAATTTTTTTTTGCCCCCTCATTATTTGCCATGTGTCAAATGGCTATTGGCCCACTTAGATTTTCTATAATGCCATGTGTCAGCCTCTGATAGGTCCAAATATTGGTACATTCTCGAAACACGTGCCAAATGTCACAAGTTATTATGTTTTTTGACAAATCTTCAAATGACCATATCTTGAGCATCCGGTCTCCATTTTACAAACCGAAAAAACCGTTAGAAAGCTCTCGATGAGCTCTAAAGTGTGCCACCATTGAAACTCTAACTTGAAAACTTTTTTAGAACCCAATTTCTGATCAGTTTCATTGGTGAAATAAGGGTGTAATTGGTTTAAATCTCTTATTTTTTATTAGGTTAAGTGCCAAACCCATCAAAAATCTCTTTCTTTTACTCTACATGGAGGTTAAGTGAAAAACCCCATAGCAGCATTATTTTGTTCTAAGTGTTATTGTGATTGTGTTCTTTCATTTTTTTCACTTACTTCATTTCAAAATACCAAAAATTCAAAATTTACTTTTAGATGGTAATGGATTAATGAATTATAATTACTCTGATTGGAAACATTTGATGGAAGCTTCATTAGTGTTTAATGAGTTATGGGATGTTGTAGAAAAACAAAAAAAGTTGTCTTGTTTATTTCTTGGTTTATTACACCTAAGCACAAGCATGAGATATTCCCTTTGCACTCAAAATTTGAACACTCAGTTGTGCTAGCTCAATCCACATGAGGCACATGCCTTATATGCTCACCTAAAGTATAGATGCGAAATAATCAAGGCCCATATTGGGATAGTTGTGCCATGATGTGAAGACTCTAATTAGGGGGATTAATAAATTATATGATAGCTTTAGGTAGGCACATAAGTGTAAGAGTTTCATGGGCTAATCCTAGTGTCATATGGGCACAAGATTTTCATGAACTAAGTTTGGTGTCATCTAGGTGCTTAAGGGGTTAAAAGGCTACTTCCACTTAAACTACTTAGGCTAGACATGTGATCCTAACAAGGATATGAATACTTGGTAAAAATTCTATGCACAATTTTTATGTGAAATGAAGATGACATCATGAAATTTTGTAGGGACTCCATTAACAATGTGAACTAGTAACATGCATGAGCATTACTTAATATAATTGAAATATGACATTACAATTATTACTCATTTTTTTAGCAACATAAAATATACGTAAACTAAACACATTGTGTTAATCCAACAACCTTAATTATTAATTATAGTTTAAAATAGAGTATATATTTAGATCATAACACTAAACAACCCAAGGGATCACAGGTGAGCTTGGGTACATACAAATGAAGCCTTTATGGATTCTATGCTATTCCTAAGCCTAATGGTTATCGAATCAATGTTTTTTGAGGATTCATTTCACTAGAGCTCTACTTAAATTTTCTATCTCTCCTTTGCCTCAACTAGTTTGAGTTCTTTAAATAGCTTCCAAGAGTATCTTTATCATGGTGAAAGGTGCATGTCAAGTGCCAAACTAGAGTTTTTTCATCATAACTGCTAGATCCATAACCTTACAAAATCTACACTATAGTTACCACATCTTTCCAATCCTATAATATGGATTAAAAATATGAGAGATAGTTAGCCACCTGCCAGCTAGTTCAAGATATGTGTTGCACCCTCTAGCTGGTGCTAAAATGCAAAAGGGTTAACCATTTCACAAAATCATTCCTTCATGCCTAGGTGGATATCAATTTGGCTTGAATCCTTTACTTAATAAGATAAGGTCCCCGACATTATCCCATGCAAAAACTTTAGTATGTCCTTAAAATAGGGTGTCAACCTCTTGGGAGCATAGAACTTAGGTGCATTCTCCTTAAGTTTAGCACTAAAGTATTTAAATCCCTTAATAGTGAGCTTGATTTATTTGATGACACTATCTATCTTAGGGGATGAAGTAGTGAGTATGATCACATCAATTTTCTCTGGCTCCTTATGAAAGGCCTCAACATTATCTTTTGCTTTTTTCATACTTTCATCTAAGATCACTTTTTGTTAATAGGCCTTAGTCTATAGAGCATGGAAGAATGATTCCAAGTTATAATCTTGATCTTTGATTTAGTTTCTGATCATGTTGATGTTCCCCATTATTTATGCATGCTCTGACCTACTTTTCGAGTACACTTGTGCCATTAGCTTCTCCTTTTTTTCCTTTACGTATTTTAGGTGTGCATCTATAATTAAGGATTGGTTTGATAAGTTTAATAATATTGTGTCTATTACATCCATTCCATCTTATAATTTAGTGAATAGGACTTCTACCTATTTGAGCTTATTATCTAGCTCTTTTCTCAGTGCAATGTTGGGATCTTCTTCTTCCTCTTGTACTGGTTCAGGTTTTAACCTTGGGAACATCTATGCCACCAACATACAAATTTTGTTAACCTTTGATAGGTCTAAAGTATCGATGCTGACTAGAAGTGATTGTTTGGCCCTCTCTATTAACTCATAAACTTATTGTATCTTGAATTTGGTGGCCTGCACTTCATCTTTGGCTTCTTTGTGGAGCTTTTTCTATTTTTAAATCTTGCTTTCATTGATGATGTTTTAACACATAGCTTATATGGCCATCCTAATCATCACATTCCCATATTAAAATGGGTTCATGGAATGAGGTTTAATAAAGAGGGATTATTTCCCCTCATTATGCTCTTCTAGGCTTGAACTAGTTACCTTAGGTGCCTGAAATTGGGGCTTGTCCATGTAGTGGTGTAGCAAAAATGAGAGTTGTTTGTGCATCCTAGTTATGGTGACTTGGGTGGCCACAGTGTCAAATAAATAGAGTTATTAGTCCAACCATAAATCCTATTCCCTCTCCATTTTACTCATATTTTTATCATCCTTATCAATGACAACCATTTTTGTATGTACTTCCTCTTCTTCATTAGGGTCATTTCTCTCCTTAGAGGATTCACTTGCTTTATTGATGTAGGGGCATCCTTGTGGATCCCAAAATGGACTCATTTTAGGTCTAAATTTATCTTTTAGGTTTTTTTTAGGTTTAATAGGTCCTAATTGTGTCTTATATGTGATCTAGGTTTGTACAAGTTGCATAAAATTTCAATTATGAAGTTTCCCTCCAAAATTGCCACTATGTGAAAATTTGAATTTTTGAACCTTGTTGAAGGATTTCCAAGCATGTCATGAAGGTGTCAAGGTGTATATGAATGTATAAGGGGACATAAGGATATATAAAGGTCCTAACTAACATATTATGTCTATAGGCATGGTCATAAAGTGCATATAGTGGGAAAACATGAAAAATACAATGTAAGTTCAATAACCTAACGTAGGAAACCTCAAAGAATTAGTTATGTATCTTGCTAAAAGGTGGTAGAATAAATTTTTTCTTATTATTTGTTTGTTCCATTCAAAGGATATAGAGATGAATATGTAAAACAATGAATCTTAATGAATGAGAGGACTGATGTATGAAATTTTTGAGTATATTGATGTTGCATGGTTGTAGTAAAGTATTGTTTGTTTGAATACTCAAATGTGGTGAGTAATATTTGAATAGGTGATTGTTTTTATTAATTTTTTCAATATTTAACCTATTATTTTAGATAGATAACATGAGTTAAATTTCAATGTAGTGACCCTTAAGGAGATAGAATTGTTAGCAGAGTAAAGGTTTATATAGTCCTATTAAAGTTGTGATCTATGTATTGATCCTTTCACAAAAAGTTTTGTGGATATTGGTAATGGAATTCACATGAAAACAAGGTGAATTATTATTTTTCCATGTGTTTTTTAATCAAAATTTGTTCTTGATACATTCTAGCTAAGTATATTGCTTACTAAAACTTGTAAACTATCCAAAACCAGGTCTATACCCTGTGTCTGTTGACTTAAAATCTTGTTTTGATTCATAAATAAGGTTGTGAAAGGATTATTATAGTCATAAAAGGTGATAATAAAATTTTTAAATTCATAGATACTATTGAAAAGTTGAAAACAACCAAAACCTGAGTGAAACCCTATTGATGACCCTATTTTCTGTATTGAACATAATGAAACTAGTTTGAGTTTTGTTTATTGTGAATGCTCCAGGGGGTATTTTGAGTTGGCTATAAAAGAATAAATATGAATTTTTCCTAGATATAACTTTTAAAATAATTGGTTTGGTTTGAAACCTCTATATACCAAGGTAATGCATTTAGACCACCCTTGACCAATGTAGTCTTTACAAAGCCTACCAATTAGGGTTTAGCCTATCGAGAAAAATATAACTAATGACAAATCTCAATTTATTTAATCTTGTGTATTTCAATGTCCCATAACTAAATCAAGTTATTTTAGTTCCTTACCATACCTAAAGTATGGACTTCTAACAAGTGACCTTGGATAAGGGTTGAAGAAGGCCTAATTGAGAAGGCTAAAAGAATGCAAGTGGTCTTCGGGAGTAAGGTATAACCTAAAACTTAAAAAATAGGTGTATTATAATAGGTTAAATGAGAATATCACCTTGTCAAGTCAGGATATATTTTAATTTTTTTGTACAAGCTCATTATCAGTCAAATAGGGCTATAAGAGTGAAGCAATGATTTGGCAGAGTTGCATAAGTTAAAGATAAGTGTTTAAGATTGTTTCAAAAGAGAAATATGGGGATAATAGAGAATATTTTAAGTAATATAAGGATATTAAAATCTTATTTTAGTATTTTAAACTTGTACATACATGGTGAATGAGCTATTGAGCCTAGTGAAGTGATCCTTTGTTTAAGGACTCTATAAGGAAACTTGTGCAAGCTTTACATCATCTGGCATTAAAGCATAAGGATGGTAAAAGGATAAGTTAAAAAGGAAAAAATGGTATCAAGGAAAAGGAAACCTATAATAAGTAAAATAATTCAATAAAACATGGAAAATTTGCTCATTGAGATGAGGAACATGCAGGCTAGAATGGAATTTATGGATATAGCTAAAATAAGAAGGGTCATTATTGAAGAGGACAGTGATAAAGAAGAGGAAGTGAATATAAGAGGAAGAATAAAGAGAAGATAGAGTGGAGGAAATATTGATCAAATACATGATTAAGATGGGCTCAAAACCAAAGCTAGATGTGATAATGTATGAAGGCAATCTAAATTTGGATGAGTTGGTAGATTGGATAGCATCCATGGACAAGTATTTAAAGTATGAGGAGGTGGATGACACCAATAAATTAAAATTTGTAGTCACAAGATTAAGAGGACATGTTTATTTGTGTTGGGATGGAATATAAGAAGAGAGAAGGAGAAGAGGTAAATCCAAAATCTAGTCATGGGATAGGATGGTGGTGAATATGAAGGAAAAATTCATGTATAAATATTACCACATGAATTTGTTTAAGAGGTTATAAAATATTAGACAAAAATAGAATTCAGTGAAGGAATACAAAAAAGAGTTTCATGACACTTGGAAGAAGATGATGACAAGGTAGCAAGGTATTTGAATGGTCTCAAGTTTTCCATACAAGATGAGATCAGTATATTAACTCTAAGAAAAGTTGAAGAAGCATACCAAACAACCTTAAAAGTTGAGGAGAAGTCGGTAAGAAGGCATACACATCAAGCAAGAGGAAGAGACAAACAAGTGAGAGGAAGAGGAGAGTATGAAAACAAGAATGCATATGAGGAAGGTGAAAGCAGTGGACAAAGGCATGAATCACAAACAAGAGGTGGTTATAGAGGTAGGAGACCATATTATAGACTTGGACATGCATCTAGAGGAAGAGGTACTACTGATTTCACATGTAAATTATTAAAATGTAATCATTATGTAGGTCATAAATATTAAGAGTGTCCATAGGAGTAGAAAAAAAGGAGTTGTAGTAATCAGAGTATAAATCAAGTGGTGCATCCTATAGAGGAAGAGAGTGTTGTATAAAATTCACAAATAGTGGCACTTGAAGAAAGAGATGGCCTATTGATGAGGAAAATATTTCTAAAGCCACCAAAGGAGCAAGAGCCTACACAAAGGAGAACACTCTTCAGGACAACATGCAATTCCCATGGTAAATGTTGTAAAATGATTAGAGATTCAAGAAGCATGGATAATTTGGTTTCCAATGAGATGGTAAGTAAACTTGGTCTCAAGAGATTACCTCATCTTGAACTTTACAAAGTTTCTTGGATTTAAAAAGGGTATAGTGTGCTTGTGAATGAAAAATGCTTAGTATATTTTCAGATTAGAACATATAGGGATTAGGTTATGTGTGATGTCATACCCATATATGTTTGTCATGTATTACTAGGAAGGCCTTGGAAGTTTGATGGGTCAACTAGTCATGATGGGGTGAAGAATACCTATTCTTTGAAGCACAAGGGAGTCAAGTATACAATATTGAGTTTGAATAATGATGACACAGTTATTGGTGTCTATTCTAAGGTATTGATTATAAGTTATAAGTAATTGATGCAATAGGAAGATGAAGATGGAAAAACAACCCAAAGCAATGGAGGCAACCCAAATTTAGGAGTGTGAACCATTGTAAAGTATGAGTTTTTCAAGTAAGTTTGTCAATGAGTTATTTGTAAAATTGTCATAGCATATGATGAATATTTATAGTTTTAAATTCATAAAAGGCATGATAGGTGAGTTAACTTACATGAGGAAAAGTCTTGAAAAGACAAGAGTTGAGAAAGACATGAGTAGAGTACAATAGGTTAAAGAAGGATATCCTAGTGAAGGAAATGGTATGAGAATGTTGAGTCAAGATTATAAGAATGTAAAAGGGAACATGTAGTCCTTGTGTATAGAGGAAGTAGAGGACAATTATGCAAATGATATAGGGTATTAAACCAAGCACTTATCCAAGCAAATGGCATGCAAGGACTCAAGAGTTGACATGCATGAGGTGGAATGTATGAAGTGAAGAGAATGAGTGAAGGATGAAGAAAACACATTTTTAGAAGTAGTGTCATATGAATTTTTTTTTGAGATGAATCAGTTTGAAGGGGTGGAAGCATGGTTTGCACAACCAAAGCAAGCAACATAAGACATTAGCAGTGTTTTCCTTAACAAGTTTATTGCATGTATAGGTACACCATTGAAGAGAAAGAACCAAAATATGCCTAGTTGTGGGGACCAAGAAAAATTTCACCTCTATGAGAGGAAATTAGAAATAACAACCTTAAATTTGGAGGTAAAAAACAACTAAAAAGGAGCATACACCAAGTTGATTCGTATGATAAAATTTCTTCAACTTGGTAGTATAATATAGGGGCATCATTGTGGATCCCAAAATGGACTCATTTTTGGTTTGAATTATTATTTTAGGTTTTTTTTAGTTTTAATAAGTCCTAATTGTGTCTTATGTGTGATTTAGGTTTGTATAAGTTACATAAATTTTGAATTGTGGAGTTTCCCTCCAAAACTACCACTATGTGAAAATTTGATTTTTTGAACCTTTTTGAAGGATTTACAAGCATTTCATGAAGGTGGAAAGGTGTAAAATAATTTATAAGGGGAATTAATGATATTTAAAGGTCATAAATAACATATTATGTTTATTTTCATGGTCATAAAGTGTATATAGTGGGAAAACATGAAAAATGCAATGTAAGTTCAATAACCCAATGTAGGAAACCTCCAAGAATCGGTTATGTATCTTGGTAAAATGTGGTAGAATAAGTTTTTGATTAATATTTGTTTATTCCATTCAAAGGAGATATATATGTATATGTGAAATAATTAATCTTGATGAATGAGAGGATAGAGATATGAAATTTCTAAGTACATTGATGTTGCATCGCTGTAGCAAAGTATTGTTTGTTTGAATACTCAAATGTGGTGAGTAATATTTGAATAGGTGAATTTTGTTATTGTTTTTTTAAATATTTAACCTCTATTTTTAGATACATATCATGATTTAAATTTAAAATAAGTGACCTTTAAGGAGATAGATAGTACTGTTATCAGAGTAAAGGTTTATATAGTCCTATTGAAGCTGTAATATGTGTATTGATCCTTTAGAAAAGAGTTTCATGGAGATTGGTAATGGAATTAAATTGATAACATGGTGAATGATTTTTTTTCCATGTTTTTGGTAATCAAAATTTGTTCTTGATACCTTCTGGCTAAGTATCTTGCTTACTAAACCCTGTAGACTGTCCAAAACTAGATTTGTACCCTATGCCTATCGACTTAAAATCTTATTTTGATTCATAAATAATGTTGTGAATGAATTTTTATAGTCATAAAAGGTGATAATAACCAATTTAAAGTAATATAGACTATTGAAAATTTGGAAACAATGAAACCCTAAGTGAAACCCTATTGAAAACCCTATTTTCTGTATTGAACACAATGAAACTAGTCTAAGTTTTGTTTATTATGAATGCTCCAAGGGGTATTGTGAGTTATATATAAAATAAAAAGATGTGTTTTTCCTAGATATAATTTTTCCAATAATTGGTTTGGATTGAAACCCTCTATAGACCAAGATATTGCATTTAGACTGCCCTTGGCCAGTGTAGTCCTTACAAACCCTGTCAATTAGGGTTTAGCCTATTGGGAGAAATATAACAAATGAAAAATTTATATTTTTTGTAATATTTTTTATTTTGATGTCCCATGACTGAATCAAGTGATTTTGGGTGCTTACTATACCTATAGTATATACTTCTAACAAATGACATCAGATAAGGGCTAAAGAAGGCAAGTGGTCTTAGGGAGTGAGGTAGAACCTCAAACTTGAACCATAGGTGTATTACAATAAGTTAAATGATAATATCACCTTTTAAAGTCAAGATAGATTCTATTTTTTTTTTATAAGCTCATTATTAGTCAAATAGGGATACAAGAGTGAAGTAATGATTTGACAAAGTTACATAAGTTGAAGATAAGTGTTTGAGATTATTTTAAAAGAGAAATAAAGGATAATAGAGAATATTTTAAGTAAGATAATTATCTTGAACTATTATGTTAGTATTTTAAACTTTTACTTGTATGATTAATGAGATCTTTATCCTAGTGAAGTGATCCTTTTTTTAAAGACACTAGAAGGAAACTTGTACAAGCTCTACATCATTTGGTATCAGACCATAAAGATGGTCAGAGGATAAGGTAAAAAGGACATAATGTCAGAAAGTCAAAGGTAACTTATATCAGCTCAAAGAATGAAAAAAAACATGGTAAATTTTATCATTGAGATGAGGAACATACAAGATAGAATGGAAGCTATGGATATAGTTAGAAGAAGGGTCATTTCTAAAGAGGACAATTATAGAGAAGAATAAGCTCCTACAGTAGAAGAGAAGGAATAAAGAGAAGATAAAGTAGAGGAAATATTTATCAAATCCATGATGAATATGGGATCAAAACCAAAGCTAGATGTGATAATGTATGAAGGAAATCTAAATTTGGATGAGTTGGGGGATTAGATAGCAGCCATGGACAAGTACTTCATGTATGAGGAGGTGGATGACACCAAGAAAGTGAAATTTTCAATCACAAGATTGAGAGGACATGATTCTTTGTGGTGGGATGGAATCCATGAAGAGAGAAGGAGAAGAGGTAAAGCCAAAATCTAGTCATGGGATAGGATGGTGGTGAAGAGGGAGGTAAAATTCATGCCTAAAGATTACCACACACATTTGTTCAGGAGGTTACATGATATTAGATAAAAGGATAATTTAGTGAAGGAATACATAGAAGAGTTTCATAGGTTGAAAATCATATAATGACACTTAGAAGAATATGATGAGAAGGTAGAAAACTATTTTAATAGTCTCAAGTTTTTCTTACAATATGAGATTAGTATATTGACTCTAAGAAAAGTTGAGAAGTTGGCAAGAAGGCATACATAGAAAGCAAGAGGAAGAGGAAAACAAGTGAGAGGAAGAGGAGTATGAGAATAATAATTCATATGAGGAAGGTGAAAGTAGTGGATGAAGGCATAAAGCACAACCAAGAGGTGTTTATAGAGGAAGGAGACCATTTTATAGAGGTGGAAATGCATCTAGAGGAAGAGGGAATATTGGTTTCACAATTAAATGCTTTAAATGCAATAAGTATGTAGGTCATAAATATTGGGAACATCCAAAGGAGCATCAAGAAAGGATTTATAATAATGAGAGGAAAAATAAATTAGTGCACTTATAGAGGAAGAAATTATTAGATCAAATTCACATATACTAGAAGTTGAAGAAGGAGAGGTAATCTTGATGAGGAGGATATTGCTGAAGCCACCAAAGGAGAAAGAGCCTACATAAAGGAGAACATTCTTAATCATAACATGTAAGTCACATGGTAAATGTTGTAAAATGATTATATATTCAATAAGCATGAATAATTTAGTTTCTAATGAGATGGTAAGTAAACTTGGTCTTAAGAGATTGCCTCACCTGCACCTTACAAAGTTTCTTAGATTCAAAAAGGGTATAGTGTGCTTGTGAATGAGCAATGTTTAGTAGATTTTCAGATTGGAACATATAAGGATCAGGTCATGTGTGATGTCATCCCCATGGATGTCTTATATACATTACTAGGAAGGCCTTGGAATTTTGATAGGTTAATTAGTCATGATGGGGTGAAGAATACCTATTCTTTGGATCACAGGGGAGTCAAGTATACACTATTGCCTTTGAAGAATGATGACAAAGTTATTGGTGTATATTATAAGGTATTGGTTTTAGGTTATAAGGAGTTGGTTTCAAGTATGATTTTTTCAAGTAAGTTTGTGAATGAGTTGTTTGTAAGCTTGTCTCAGCATATGATCAAGATTTATAGTTATGAATTTATAGAAGGAATGATAGGCAAGTTCACATGCATGAGGAAAAGTCTTGAAAATAGAATAATTGAGCAAAATATGAGTGGAGTACAATAGGTTCAAGAAGGACAACCTAGTGAAGGCAATGGTATGAGAGTGTTGAGTCAGGATCTTGAGAATGTAAAAGAGAACATGCAGTATTTATGTATAGAAGTAGAGGATAGTTATGTAGATGATATAGGGTAGAAAACCAAGAATTTATGTAACTTTTATCTTTGAATTTATCAGTCTCAATTCATGGGATAACCCATACAAAACTTATCTGTTTCATAACCGATGAGCTCTAAGCATATAAAATGAGGCCAATCACTACTTGCATTTTTTTCCTCAAGAAGTTAGCTTTTTTAGGGAGTTTTTAACTATCTATGTAGTCCAAAGAATTTTCTCTAAACTACACCAAATTTAAAATTAGTGCAATCTAAAGAATTTTCTTCAAGCTACAACTCAACATGAAAAGGTGAAGAATTTCTCTGCCACTACATGTGCAATCTAAAGAATTTTCTCTGAACTGCACGCAACATGTAATAGCAGAGAAATTCTTTATTAATGCATGTGAAAGGTTAGAGAATTTATCTAACCTTAGACCTGGTCCTACCATCACATCAATAATTAATTCACATTAATTACCTTTATATATATATTTAACCTAGGTAATTTTTATTTTTACAATTGATTTCTCTCTCTCTTCATCATTTTTGAGCTCTAGTGTACCCCCCAGCCATAATTTTCAAGCTCATGCACACTTTCACTTTATCATCCTCATGATCAATTAGATATTTTGGTTTTATTAATTTCAAACTCAAAGCAACTCAACCTATTTTTGATTTCTTTGTGTCTCAGGTAAATATTTCCTTTTTATTTCTTTATTTTTTTTCAAATCTTGTTTTGTTTTTATATGAAATAGGGTTTTATTTTTAGTTCTTCATGTGTTCTTCAAATATTTTTCTTTGAGGAGCATAATTAATCCCATGGAGTTCTTTGTAGATATTTTTTTTTGAAGAACAACCTATCTAAGATCAAACCTCCAAAACACCATCCGGTGCATTTCAAAGAATTTTCTCTGAGATGAACCAAATTTTTTGTTACCCAAGTGTACCACAGGTGTAATTCAAAGTATTTTCTCTAAATTACATACTCATCATCTGGTGCCCCTCATAAAAATTTATTCAAAGTACACGTAATTTGGTGCACTTTGGAAAATTTTCTCTGAAGTGCATGATCCACCCTTTCGATGCATATCGAAGAAATTTCTATGATGTGCACCAAGACTATTAACCATTGGTGTAAGTTAGAGAAAATTATCTAACCTTCCACCAAATTTAAATTGGTGCAAGTCAAATAAAATTCTCTAACTTACACCAAAACATTAACACCCCTCTTCCCATGTAGTTCAGAGAAAATTCTCCAAATTGCACCAAAGTTATCAACCCATTATGAAATTTAGAGAATATTCTTTGGACTACACATTTCATTCAATATCTCATGTAGAAGTAAAAATTTTATTTTCTCTTACACCTCTCCCAAAAAATATGAAAAATGCATACTTTGAGGAATCAAAACTATCTTTTACAGATACTAGATCAATGTCAGAGGTTTCCCTAGCTAAACGGATAATGAAGTATACATGTTAGGGTGTGTTTCTAACATCTACAGTGGATTCCAATGTAGATGAGATTGGAGATACATAGATTGGTCATGTTGACATAGCTAAGTTCCTACAAAGTTTAGGTAGGGATCATATTGTTCCACATATGTAGCCTATTTTTAATAGTGAAATACACCTGGTAGCTACATTTCCCATGTTAGCTCAAGATTCAGAGTTCATCTTAGTGGTTGTTACCCATTTTGATAGAGAAACCAAGTCAGTCAAGGATGATAATGGGAAAATAGTCATTCGTCTTGATGATGAATACTTTGACAAAATTTCCCATCTCTTAGACAATGAGGAATATTCTAATATTAGCATGAGCTCAGCTCAAGAATATTATGATAGGAATTTTGAAAAGTGCAAAAGGCACTTCAATACACATTGGTTGAAAACACCAAGGCACTCAATTGCAAGATGGCCTAAAAATCTATACTGAACTAAATTCATGTAGGAGATAGGATATTTAATCACTCTCCTAATCAGGGTCAAAGGTCTCCATGCATCAAATATCTCTCAAGAATGGATGTATCATTATATTTTCATTTTAAAGAAATATAAATAGAGAATTTATTGGGGAAGTTAGATCAGTGATGGTATATGCCACCAAATTTATGAAGTAAATTCTTCCCTCAAGTTTTATATGACTTCTTATCTAGTGTATGCTATATCCTGTATGAGGACCTTTCTAGGACTGACCAGTGTTGGCGAGAGGAAGAAGGTTCATGTTCATGAGTATTATCCATAGTTGACTCTCAAAGAAAACATTGAAAATTTTAGAATATTTAATGATGCTTTCTTCTATAAGTTAATTTGTATTTTTGAATAGGAACTAGAAAAGAAAAGAGTTTCAGATCAAGCATGGGCAATAGTGAATAAGATTGGTTGCATATTTCTTTAGTTCTGAACTTTTACTTACATCAACGTGGGAGGATTATATGAACAACCATACATGTTACCAAGGTATCCAAGTGATAAATTAGTTTTGATGAATATATGCAAACAAATGATGACCATGCACAAAAAGAAGTCAAATGCACATAAAATGGGATTCAAGTTTTTGATAAGCATTGGATTATACACTGTGTCTACTACTCCCAAAGCCAAGACAATGGAAACTAAAATGTAATGGATCACCTTTAAAAAGTACAAGGGTAGGAAAAATTTTGATTATAGAATGATGAAAGAAATGTTGAAAGGAAATTATGCCCATGAGCACAAGGTTGAGGACATTTGAGTAAAATGTAAGACTGAAGAAGATATACGAAGACTTGATTTTAGCCATCTCACTACTGATTAGATTGAAGATTTGAAATTGGCTAACATTATGGATGATCTCTCTTATGATGAAAATATATTAGATCCTTCATATGAAGGTAATCAAGCTGATTCTATTCTTATCCCTCCAATCCAATGGTCTATAAAGGAGTGCACATATTAGAAAAAGATTTCAACCCATTCTTAAAAAAACTAATGCTTAGTTGGAATCCAAAGATATCAAACTAAAACATTTCAAGACAGGGTCAACAGAAGAATATGATGAAGATACCACAAGGAAATGTGAGGAATTGAGGATGAAAACTAAATAAGAGGCCTCCACATCTATGCACAATCCTAAATTCATGTTTGTGAGTAAAGGTAAAAGAAAGGATGAAAAGGCTAGTGTTGAGAAGAGTATTCAAATAGATATGGAGGAGAAACTAGCTATTAGTGAGGCACCACCTCAACCAATAGTTTCATAACCTTTAGTTCATCAGTCTCTATAGCCTAAATCCACACAATCAGAAGTTCCTATGGTTGAGACCTCTCAACCAATAGTTTTATAGGCAACATTCTCTAGAGTTCCTTTCATAAGTACATCTATGCCAATTTTTTTCCCCCTCAAGTTATTCTTTTGACTCCACCTTCTCCTCCTAGTTCCAAAGACTTCCAAGTTTCCTCACAAGGCACTCTAGACCAAGTTTTTGAATCTTTATCTAAATTACCTAGTCCTTCAAAATCATTAGGATCCCTAACAAATTTATATTTCACTCAAAATGATATGGATAAATTAATGTCAACATCCTCTATAAACATAATGACTCAATCCCCTATCACCCCAGTATCTAAAACACCATTAAAAAATAAGGTACCATTCACACCAACCCAAAATCCACTAATCATAACCACGATCCCACTAGTGTCAACCTCACTACCAAATACTTCCATTGTCTCACTTTCCATTCCACCTACGTCACAAACTATTATTCCTCCACAAACATCACAGTCCCTAGTTTCCTCTAGACTAGAAGATTCATATCCTCTTCCTCTTTGGCTTTGTAGGCACTTAAAAATATCCCTTACATAATTTTTAAGGTCACATCACCATGACCTAGCTCTTGACCATAACTTAGTTAACTCCTCTATTAACCCAGTGGACCCTTCTTTACACAAACTTGAATAAAACACTCAATACCTTACATTTCACCTATTTTGGCTTAGAGGGTTGATCACTGATGGTTAACCCAACCATCGATGGTCAAGTACCCTCACCCAACAAATTAGAAACTTCTAGTTGTGAACACGCTTGCACTAACAAAATTGGAAGCTTTTCCATGCACAAACTCATGGATTTCTTTTTGTCAATCCATCACACTTATCTTGGATCAACTTAGCAATTTTCCCTCCCTCAATTTGGCAACTCTTTTTCCTCATTCAGGAAGTATTGTAATATAAGTACAAGGATCATGAAGGAGATTTGGGACAAGAATTTATGCATCTAGACTCTCTTTTTTGTGTGTAGATATTCAATAACCCAAAGCTCTACCTATGTGATTCTTTCATCAAGGTCTCGTTACACTACTCACATTTCTTCAGGCATTGAACCATCCAATTCTTCAAAGTAAAGGTACCTCACTTTGTCTTCTCTATTTCATTTTATCTTTCTTTGATTATTATAAGTGTGTTCTCTATTTAATACTCTTCCTACCTCTTTTACCTTACCCACACTACCCATGCAACCTTTTTGGCCCCTCAGTTACCTATTTTCAACTCATTTTACTCCCTAACAAGTTTCTGGTAGGTGACCACCACTAGTTGCCATAACCATCACTAGTTATAGCAACCACCACTGGTCACCCAACCGTCAATGGTTAGGATAACCATCGTCAGTCACCCTAACCACTGATGATCATTGTCACCCAGAATTATAGATTATTATTTTGACCTTCCTTTTCACCTTCTCAAACTTTTGGCCATCCCCTAACCTATACCCAAACACTTTTTTGATTTTTTTGGACCTGACCTTAACTTGTTTATTATATGTAGATGACCCTACTAGGACTTGCACATGAGATAGATAGTGTCTTTGACCTTCCTATTGTCCCCCAAACTCTATTTATTGATCAAAGTGACATTGCCTTTGAGATATCCCTTTGCATTATGGTTCTCACACCCCATATAGAGGATGTTGAGGAATATTTAGTCATAATCTAGGAGGATATTGATGAGGCTACTGCATTCTGGAACCATTATTTTGATAACATCAATCTTGTTATAGATTAGTCTTCTTTTTATATTGTTCATCGGCATCATTTCATATATTCTATTTGTAATTTCCTTTTTTATCAATAAACTTGAATTTTGAACAAGGGATGACATCTATTTAATGAAGCATATTCCTTTCTTAGGACTGGTTTCTCACCAAGCAACCCCTTACCTCTCTATTAACATATTTTTCATTAAGTTTATGTGATTTTTAGGTCATTCTTCCCTTACCAAAGAATATTTCTCACCTTGCCTAGATATCAATGTGCACACTTTCTACTAGGTAAACACCCCTCATCTTTTGTTTCTCTCCTTCTTCAAATAAAAAAGAACTAGAGTAAAAAATTGAGTAAAACATTCTAGCACACCTGATGGGACCCCTCAAAGGTTCATAGTTTGGTTTATTTCATGTATTTGCATTAGTGAATCTCATGTTTATTGCATTTCTGCAACTCTTTAAATTTTGAAAAATACAAAATTTCTTTTATTTTTTTTCTAAAATCAAAATGAACCAAAAAAAAGAGTGCAAAATTCATTGTAGCAATAGGTTGCATTGTCATCTTGCATTGTTGCATTGTCATCTTGCATTGTTGTATTGTTCCTTATTTGCATTAAAAGAAACCAAAGATTTAATTTTGAGCTAAAATTAAGTGCATCCATTGAATTGCCTATTTAATGTTTAGTTCACCTAGATTAATTAATTGCATTATGAATAAATCATAAAACACAAATGTTACACTACCAAACCACTGCACTAAAGAACACATCCAAACATACTTGAGACAAGGCCCATTGGGATTTCATCACCCTTTGGATCACCTTACCTTACTCAGTGATCCCACTTGGATTTCACCACCAAGGGGAGGACCCACTCCATTCTCTAGTGTAGTATAAACTCTAGACAAATGGTATTTATTATCTAAGTGACCTATCTTGGCTTCGAGTTCGTGAAGTGTGGGGAACAAGCCACCAGTACTAGGCCATGTACCTATTCTAGTCTAGATTATTTGAGCACCCAAACTTAACCTAAAACCATCCTTAGATAAATTTTTAATACCTGAATCATAAGCCAATTTTCCCTTTCACACTCTTTAAGGCATAATCCAAAAGTGATTTAAAATAAATCCTAGGATTAATTGCACTTTTAATGTGTGTTTTATTTTCTTTGGGTTTTTATGACATTTCTCATTATTTAAGGTGAAAGGTTCATTGCCCACTTCCAAATTTTTCATATGGTTTTGACCAGATAATAAGTGAAAAATAAAAATAATCAACCACCACCTTCATCTTCATCCATGGATTATACCTCAGATGTAGATAAATCTCCCCATGGTTCACCTCACCATTCTCCTCCACCACCATCTCCCTTTAAAATTAAGCATATCTAAAGGAGATCCAGACTTCACCTCCTTTCTTGACAACAATCTAGTTGCCTTGCAACATTACCTTAACACCTTGCCTCATCATACCCTTCCCACTTCAGTTCCTTTTTCTGAACCTTTTCTTAGTATTCCATCCCACCTCATGGTAGGAACCACTTCAACTCAACCATTAGATTAGACCTCTTCCAACATCCCATCTACCCAAACCCAAACTAACCTTCCACCACCTAACCAAACACCACTAGTTACACTCCATGGGGGTTAAACCTTACCATTAGTTGCCTACACCCCATCTAATGTGGCATTATATTCCATTTCAACTCATATATTCCCTTCGATTGCAACCAATCCTTCAACCATAGTTCTAATTCAAAACTTAGTGCTTTCCATACCTCAAAACCTTCCTCTTATTAGAACTAGGGCAACCACCCAACCTCAACGTTCCTAACTTCTTCCTACCTCAAACATACCAACCACATATTTTCCTCAACATGTGCCTATGCCAACTTACCAATATGTCCTTAACCTATAAGGGTACATACTGACCACCACCTAACCTTTTATATCAAATAGTTCTTATGTGCCACCATCTCAACCTCTTAACACCACCAATCAACTTGTGGCTTCATCATTACCATCTACTTCCTATTCATAAATTTCCATGAACTAGCCTTAAAAAAATGTACCTCTTAATTATATGATTTATCAACCCTAACCCGACCTAATCAAAATCCTCATGGACAAAATGACTATTTTGGATTCATCTATCTACACCTCAACCAATCTTTTTATCTTACAACCAAATTTGTAATGAGCCTATCCATCCCTCCATACCTATTCATACTTATCCTTTTCAATGGGAATTGACCAAATTTTCTAAATTCCAAGGTAAGGAGGACCTTCATCAACACTTAAGAGCATTCTGACATGCATGCTACTTGATCACTTATGATGACACTCTTCTCCTCTAAACCTTTCCCATGTCATTATTTTGGGCCACCCTTGATTGGTACAATGATCTTCCCACTCATTCCATATTTTCTTTCTCTCAATTGGCATAAACCTTTTTAGAACACTTTTCTATAAACATATCTAAAAAGGTTTCCATTACAGATCTATACTCCATCAAATAGTTTGAAGATGAGTTTATTGTTGATTTTGTTGCTAGATGGAGAGATCTTATCAATCAACTCACTTTTCCATTAACTCAACTTGAATTAATCAAATTATTTTCCTAGGCTTGTGCTAAACACATTGCTCCAACTCTCCAAGTCCAAACCTTTAGGACCTTTGATGAGGCTTTTACTATGGCCCGTAAATTAGAAAACCATGCTATTGATGAAGGGAAGTTGAAGATTTGAAATAAAAATTCTAGTTTCAAATTCATGGAGTCAACTTTCACAAAAATATGAACCTAACCAATTCTTAAGTGAAACCATTAGCACATTTGGTCATTCTTAAAACTAAACCTCCTCCACCCATCAACCAAACACCTCTAACCAACAACCCTTCCAATCACCAAAACTATGCTCAAAATCAAGTTCTTTCAAAATCATTTACCCTGATTGGTGAATTTTATGCATTAGTGTTGGAGAAACTACTCAAGGCCAATCTAATCCAACTTATGCCCATCAAAACCCTTCAAAATTTTGATACTTCTCACCCCCTTCCTAGGTGGTACAATGAGAATTATCATTGTGACTATCATCAAGTTATTTGACATAATACCGATAGATGCAATACTTTTAAAAGCATTATCCAGGACCTAATTGATAAAGGGAAGCTTGTGTTTGACAACCCAAATGCTCCTTCAAACCAATCCCTTGATATTTTCCAAAAACCATTTCCAAACCATCCACCTTTAGCCCAACACCATGAAAACCAACTTGAATCCTCCAATTCACATGAAGCACATGTAATCAATGTAATCGGTAATGTGCCCATTGTCAAAGAAGTTATTACTTCTATCACCCAAATTAAGGATAAATACCTACTGCCAACCCCTTCAAATGCCCAAAAAAATGAAGTGACTATCCCCTCAACTTCCTTAGATAAAACCATGGTTTCACCCACATCTCCTATGGTGGAAACACCTAAGGATATGGTCACTCCATCGACCATTTTATTCACTCCTCCAATCCAACTCAAAAAACCACTTATTCTTTTGGAAAACCAAACTAAGGAGCAAGCTAAACCAATCCTTCTACTTGAAACCATTACCCTTACCACACCATTTTTCGAATCATCTGTATCTTCCCTAAAATCCATCTCTCAAGAGATAATACTCCTATCTACCCAACCATTGCCTTCAAAACCTTCCACCAAGGATAAAAATACTAAAACCACTCTTTCTTCATCCCCAAAGGGTTTACACTTTGAATTTAATGATTAAGGATAAATTCTTATTTTAAACCCTTCTCTTGGCTAGTTCAAAGTTTGGTGTTCACCTCCCAACCTAACTTTGATAGAGCTTCATTTTGGCATCAGCTTAGACTCCCATATCAAAATAAAACTAAACCTTCTACTTCACTAGAATTCACTCTTGAGCTTGTTGTTATAACTCCACAAACTAATCCTCCTAAAGTTACCAAAGGACCACCTCAATTACCCTTATCTAAAATAGCTAACTCACTCTATGCTTCTTTTACCAAACCAATCAAGACCTTAGGGATCCCTCCCACACCCAATCCCACTCACCCTCCTTTGAGACTAGATATAACCACAAAAATCCAACCAGAACCCAATCCAATTAAGCCTATTAAGAAAGAGGGACTATCAATACCTCAAATTTGAGGGAAAACCATACCAACTCCTTCACCCTTACCTTCTATTTTAGGACCACATCCTTCCACCATTCCCATAACTTACTCTTCCTTCAAAAACCCATCTTCCTTTTCTTTACCTATAACAAGCCCATCTCCTAGTTCAACATCATTCCTCACCAATGTTTCCCCATCCACCTTCCCATCTATTAAATCCTCATCATATAGACCCCCAATTTCTAGACCAATTACAACTAAGAGAATTCATTCAAAATCTGTAGCTAGGCTTACCCCACCAACCATACCTCCTATTAAAAATCCCTTACCCAACAAGAAACCTAAACCAAAAAAAAACCCCGCCATTCTCAAAATCCTTATCAGAGTCTTATACAATAATATTACAAAGTCCTATAAGCCTCTACCATTAACTTACCCCCATCAAGCCTTTTGACCTCACTCATTAAAATCCAACCTGGTTTAATGACAATCTAATTTATCTTTACCATAGAACCTCGAGACATGATATGAATAACTTTAAATCTCTCCAAACTATCATTCATGGCCTTTTGGAGGAGGATGATCTATTAGAAGAATATCATTTAAGCCCTTTGCCTCTTTTATCACCTATACAATCTTCTTACCAATAATCTCCTTCTCTACTCCTACCAAGGAGTGTAACAGAGGAATCAAAGCAAGTAATTGCTCCCCTTATCCATAATATTCATATGGTAACTTGATTTAGAGCCCAACACAAGGACAAGGGTAAATTATTCCAACTAACTGAAAAGGGTAAAACCAAGCCCACCATTCCATGGTCTTACCCTTCACCTCCTCAACAAACTAGCCAAACCCAATAGATTACACCTTCAAAACCATCCAATCCTAAGGTCTCCATTTTGGGAGCCCCTTCCTCCTCCAATGCACCTTCATTTGTCCAACACCTAGTGATAAAACAACTTCACCAAATGCCTATTAAAATGAGTTTTTATGACTAAATCAGCATCTTGCCTCGACATCATCACACTTTAATCAAATAAATGTGTTCCATAGAAGTTAAACTAGATGATCCCCAACCTCTTTCATCCTTGATTGGAGCTATCCAACACATTACCAGTGTCACCTTTCAAGAATCTAAAATCCCACCATATCATAGAGAAGATCCTCAACCCCCTCTTTTTATCATAACATCCATCAATCATACACATGTCAAAAGGGTCATGATTAATGGGAGAGTAAGTATCAATATCATCTCCTCCCATGCTTATGATCAACTTCAAATACTTAAAAACATTATGTTGGAAAGCTTGATGGTTATTCGATTGTTTAATGATACCTTGGCCACTAATCTAGGGATAGTTATTATCCACATTCATTTGGGGCCTCAAACCATTCTTAAACTATTTTACATCATAGAGGGTGAATTTAAATATAATGTGTTACTTGGTCACCCCTGGATCTATGCCATGACATGCATCCCTTCTACCCTTTATCGATGTGTCAAGTTTGAGAATGAGGGACAAGTCATTACAATCAAAGTTGATCTGAGTCCCTTTGGTCCTTGTAATATGATGTGTCATCGCAATGATGTTCTTATTCCACCTTTACCCTCTTCATAGACAACCACTAGCCAAACCACCATGTCAAACCAACACACCAACACTTATACTTTTAACAATAGTGAAGCATCCACTAGTTCAAATATTCCTTCATCACAAATCTTGATCGAGCACCCCTTGCAATCCACATTCTAATGAATTACACTTGGGGAATATAGAATTTTAACTTTGGACACTTTTACCTCTCTACATGAATTTGGGAACCTTTAGAATGATCCATCTTATGATCTTAATATGGCACCCTTGTCCCCTTTGGTATTCCCAATAATAGAACATATTTTGTTTATGGGGGACTTGATAAACCACTTCTTTCTCCCACCACCATGACTTGTATTCAATGATTCACTTCCAACTTTTCCTATCTTAGTAACATGACCTTTTTCTAAATGTACCTTCATCAATGTGCTTGGAAAGGTTTTGGGTTTGGCCTCTATGAATAAGGACCCCATGAAATTCTTGATATCAAAACTTAAAAACCTCATGAGTTCTTTGGCCTAGGGTATGTTCCCCTAGAAGATCCCATAATAGCCTCATCAATTCCACCTCTCCCATTTGGAGAACCACCAGCCTCACCAATTCCACCTCTCCCATTTGGGGAACCACCAACCTTACCTCTCCCATCTAAGGAACTTCTACCCTTATCAACCTCACATTTCTAATTTGAAGAACCTCTACCCTCACCAACTCCATTTGAAGATAGTGACATCATCCCATATAACTTTTTTTTAATCAACACTATCAGTTTAGGTCCCCTAACTTATCAATAGGGGGGTCAAACTAAAACCATTCCTCATCCACCCTAAAATAATCATGCATGATTCTCCTATCATTGACAGCATCCAATGTCAAAATGATAAATCTATTCTTACCTATCTGGGTGCTGAGGATTCTTCTCTTCAAAAATCCCTGCCTCATAAAAATCAAATAATGCTAAATGAATCAACCATAGACATTAACTTGGGTACTTAGGAAAACCCTCATACTATCAAGATTGGCCAATCCTTAACTCCTAAGGAACAAAGAAACTATACAACCTTCCTTTGTGACCATAGCATAGCATTTACTTGGTCTTATCAAGATATGCCTAGTATCGATCCATCCATTACCCCTCATAACATCATCATCCATCCTAAGGTTAAGCTAGTTTGGCAAAAACTACATTGAATCCATCCCCATATAGCTCTTATTGTCAAAGAATAACTTAAACACCTTCTATCTATTAATTTCATTTAACCCATTGACTATCCAAATGGCTCTCTAACATTATTCCTATCATTAAGCCTATTGGGGGACTCTACCTTTGTGTGGATTTTTAGGGTCTTAACCTTGCATGACCCAAATATGACTTTCCCCTAACTAATATTGACCAACTAGTTGATATTACCACTAGCCATGAAATGTTATCCCTCATGGACAGAATTTTAGGATATAACCAAATCTTGATTTCCCCCTAAAATCAACATAAGACATTTTTTATCACCCCATGGGGAACTTTCTGCTATCTTGTCATGCCTTTTGGCTTAAAGAATGCAAGAGCCACATATTAGTGAGCCATGACCTACATTTTTCATGACCTCATTCATGTAATAGCTAAAGACTATATTGATGATTTGCTCCAAGAATCTAAACATTACCAAGATCACCTCACCATTTTAGCCATCATCTTTGAAAGACTTATCCATTATCATGTTAGGCTCAATCTGAAGAAATGCATCTTCAAGGTCTTATCAGGAAAACTCTTGGGATTCATTTTTTCCCTTCATGGAATATAAATAGACCCCACAAAAGTTAGAGCAATTCTAGAAATTCCTCCTCCTACTAACTTAAAACAACTTTGTAGCCTACAAGGCAAACTTCAGTCAATCCACCATTTTATCTCCTAGCTAATCAATCACTGTTAACCCTTTCACCACCTACTAAAAAAAGATACCTCCTTTAAATGGAACAAGGAGTGTTAACAAGACTTTGATGCAATCAAGGAGTATCTTCTTTATCCACCTATCCTTGTTCCCCTAAAGGAATATCAACCCTTTTATTTATACTTATCTACCACTGATCATTCCTTGGGAGCTATGCTCACTCATCATAATGACCAACATAAGGAGTAGGTTGTTTATTACATCAACCACACCCTCATTGACTATGAAACCTAATACACCCATCTAGAAAAAATCTAGATTGCCTTAGTTTTCATATCTTCTAAACTTTGTCACTATCTTCTTAACCACAAAACTTATATCCTTACCAACACTAACCCCCTCAAGTATATACACTCTAAGCCATATCATAACCAGCATATGGCTAAGTGGCTCATGATTTTAGCCAAGTTTGATCTTGAGTTTATTTTAAAAAAATCCATTAAATTACATGTCATTGTAGACCAACTAGCTGAAGCCCCTCTCCCTAATAATCAAACTCCTGTTTTTTCCTTTCTAGATGAGTCTATAGCTACTCTTTCTTCAGAAGAACCCACCTATCAAATGACTATGTATTTTGACAGTTCCAAATATCAAAAAGGTGGGGGTGTCGACATAGTCTTCATTACCCTTAATAGTGAACCTCTCCCTCTTTCTTTCAAACTCAATTTTGAATTCACCAATAATATAGCTGAATATGAGGCCTTGATCATAGGTCTCTAAATTGCCCTAGTCTTAAGAATCAAAACTATAAGTGTCTTTAGATATTCTCAACTTATTATCAACCAAGTCATATGAGCTTATCAATGCAAAAATGATTTTATTTTGAAATATAAACAACTTGCTAAAAAAATATTAGCATCATTAACCATTATACCATTCAATCAATCCCTCACTCTATAAACAAATTTGTAGACATGATGGCTTCCCTTGTGTCAAAAATTCCATCCCAATCTACTAACTCCAAACTATTTGTCACCATACACTTCTTTTTTACCCCATCTTACCTTAGTCTTGATCTTCCTACCATTTTTCAAGTGGAAAAATCACATTTAGACATTGGATATGACCAAATATTTGACTACCTTAACGTTGGTGTCCTTCCACCTGATCTTTCAAGAAATACTCATAGAGATTTCATTCAAATCACCTCTTTCTACTTAATACTCAGGGTCATTATTTACAAATGAGGCTTTAATGGCCTCCTTCTTTGATGCCTTCATAATAATGGAGCCTCTCACACCATTAAGAAAGCACATGATGACATCTATGGTGGACACTTCTGTGGTTTGGCTATTGCAAAGTGTATTCTTCACTTGGGCTACTATTGGCCTACACTTAATTAGTATTGTTGTGACTATGCCAAGAAATGCATCAAATGTTAAAAACATGATAACTTCCATCATGCACCTCCTCATGGTCTCCAAGTATCAACATATTATTGGCCTTTCTCACAATGGGGTCTTGATCTTATTGGTGATATCAATCCTCATTCCTCTTAATGTCACCAATATATCATCACCACCATAGAGTATTTTACCAAATGGGTGGAATCCATTTCATTGATCTCAATCAAATATGAAAAAATCATTGACTTCATTACCCATCACATCATCTTCCGCTTTGGTTTCCCTCATAAAATCATCACTAAAAATGGAAAATCCTTCAAGAACAAAAAGGTCTATGAAATTTGTAAGGATTTTGGCATTGACTTAAGTTTTTATTCCCCTTATCATCCACAAGCCAATGGATAGGCTGAAGCTTCTAACAAAACCCTCATCAAAATTCTCACCAAGGTGGTCAATGATTTGCAAAAGGATTGAAACCTCCATATCCCATTTGCTCTATGGGCCTATTGCACTATTATATAAACTTCTATAGGTGCTACACCTTTTTCTTTGGTGTTTGGAGCTAAGGTAGTCTTACCTCTTAAATTCCAAATTCCATCTCTCTGAATATCCTTATAGGAGATTCTTTCTAAAAGTGACCATTAGTAGGAATGTTTAGCATGCTTAGAACTCCTTGATGAACATCACCTTGTTGCCCTTAATCACTTTCATATCTATCAAGATCGTATCAAATGAGCCTATAATAAATATCTGAAAATATGAGAATTCAACATTAGAGACCTTGTCCTCAAATAAAATCAACATGTCACTAAAATGGAAAAAACCAAAAGGGGTAAGTTTGCCTTCAACTAGCTTGGACACTATATTATAAACCACAAGTATAGATTAGGAGCTTATAATTTGTCCTCTCTTGCAAGCAAACTAGAACCTAAGCCTCTTAATGCTTCACATTTGTACCCTTTCTATTACTAAGGCATATCAAACACACCCTACTATCTAACTTAAGTTCATCCTTTGATTTTAAGAACTTGTCACTCCCCTGACCCTCTTACCCTATTCCTCTTAAGGGTATGTGGTTATACCAGATCCATGTGATTATCTGTTAGGCACCTTCATCTAGTCTTAAACATGGGTACCATGGCTCTACCCATGACATGGTTCTCATGGGTACTTTTTATCTTTTGTTAGATGGAATCCCATGGCTGCACATTCTTTAACACCCCTTCCTATTATCACATAACCACCGTATTGAAGCACAAACTTTCCCTTACAAATGGTTTTTCTCTAAGATTCAAATAGATTTGTCCATGTCTCAAACAAAAGTTCAAGATTTTTGGGATACATATTATTTGGGTCCATTATCATAAGAAAAAGAAACATACCACTCCTTCAAAGGTTGGATATCACCTAAATGATAAAATGATAGACTACTCCCTTAAAGGATAGCTATTGAAACTTTGACTTAGATCACTCCCTTGAAGGATGGCTAAGCTAACATGATAAATATTATTTAGCAACCATAATCAACTCTATTTTTTAACCCAATGGAGCTTCCCACCTTGATCAACTTCACCTCTTTTAAATCAATACACAACCCTATCAAAAGTCAACATTATCCCAAATAAACCATAATCGATTCTCTTTTAATATTGGTGGACTTACCTCATTGATCAGTCCACCCCCTCAATGACATGGACTAGTCTATTTTAGTTTTTAAGTATCACCTAAGTAAAGGGGTGGGTGAACCTACACATGGTTCCATACCTAAAACTTCTTCCCTTACCTATTTATCACTACCCTCTTTTTCTCATATCACCTCTATAAATCAAAGGATGTTGAGCTCACTCAGCACATGGTGTTTATATGACACACCTTAGTACTAAGAAAATGCTAATTTGATGCACCTGAAGAGTTCATGTTCATTAAAATCCTATCCTCTTTGTGGGGAATAATGGGATCCTTGCCAAAGAATCTAGAATACCCCTCTTTTTTATTACCCATACCTACCCTACTTATCAAAACCAAAAACATTCCACAAAATAAAGCATTCAGATTCAAAATTAGCCAATTTATGATACCTATCTAACATAATTAACCAATCTCACCTAAAAACATTAAATTAATCAGTTTGAATAACATTATTAAAACATACTTATATTAATTAAAAAACCATTACCATTAAGCGTCATAGCATAATTAACATTGAAGCATAACCATATACATCATCATGAAAGCATAACCATCACATAACACATTAGAAATCATCAACACAACATCTCATAATAAAATTATTTCATATGTATATGTGTATAATGTCTATACATCATAAAATCTCACTCAAAATACATCTCACATCTTCAACATGTAGGTCATTATAAAAAAATGGATAATATACATATCATGGCCCTGGTAGACCACTATTGTTGGCCCCACTAGCACCTATACCTGTACTAGGTGGAGGCCCTACTAGCCAACCCACTACCATAGCCCACTACCTTGGGCTCCCCAAACCTACCCCACCTAACACATGTAGCTGATACTCTCCCCACCTTGGCTCATTAGGATAATGTGGTAACATAATGCCCTCATAATACCTCAACTCTTATATCATTTCATGATACCTAGTCTATGTGATATATCTAGGAGGTGTTGTACTTATTGTTACACCACTAGCCCATCATAAGGAATCCCTCTCCTAGGTCACCAAATCAAGTGAGACCCTCACCTAGTCTTGCTCCCCTATCAATGCACTCACCTGACCCTGTAAGATGGTCATCCACCCTTGTAAAGCTATGATATATGCATGAGCATGTCTCTCCACTATGACTCCTCATACCTAACCCTAAAGAGTCATAACCTAACCCTATAATGCAACTATTTAGGCCCACATTGCTGCTAGTGCTACTATCACCTATGGGTCCCCTTATGCTGGCCCCTATCTCTAATCTACATCCATCAGGGCCCTATCACCATCTCCAAGACCAAAATCCATCATAGTATATATACCTTGAAACCATTCAGGGTAGTTAGGTGTCATGCTAGCATTATCACCTCCACATAATGATAGCTCCTCAAAATCCAAAACCTCATCCTGTGGCTATGGATTTGGAAGTGGATACTCTAAATCCTCCCTCATATACCATACAAAATTAGGAGGGATCCCTTGTACCATTCCAAACTATCTTCAGACCCTCTCCAATGGGATACACTTAGTCTCTCCCTCCCATCACCTGTAGATCCACCTTCAGCTTTGTAGAGATAATGTATGACACTGGTAGCCCTCTCATGCAAGCCACTCACTATATGGCCTCCATACTATATCTCCATCCACCAGACCCCCCAGTGCATCTCTAAACTAGTCTAGGTCATGTGTAACACTACCTGCTCCAATCAAGGCCCTCTCTCTCCTCCATTTATAAAAATTGACCCTATAATTTGTCAATAAATACTCCTTGACTAGTAAACCTAATGGTCATATCAATTGTATGTGTTCATATGCCCAATAATATAGCATAAAACACACACTAATGCCATACCATGTATGTGCTTGAAAACCCCATAACTCCTTATATATCTACACTAGTAATACCTGCACCCAACCAAACATAACTCCACCCAAATATCTCCCTCTAATTGAATCTGATAATGCATAATAGGTAACCACTAACTACAACTTAGTCAAAAAATGTCTATCCCCTGGGGCTCTCTAGTATAGTGGTTTGATACTGAAGCCTCTAGTATGAAACTCTATAGCACCAACATCATTCCCATATATCATATCTAAACACTCATCCATCTCATCCCCCTCTATCTGATAAATAAGATCTCCTTAGATCAGTAACCATGTAATCTGATGTACATCTTCTTATAATATCATCATCTCTCCTATCAAAAACTAGAAGGTATTAATCACTGAGTCCCATCTCTCGATGAGGGAAACTATCATGGTAGCATTCCTCATAAGATGTTGGTATTGGTGCATCCCCTCGAAATGCACCACCTCCATATGATGCCAATCCTTGATCATCATCACATCTTAAACTACTAGGAATATCTTGAGAATATGATCCCATAACAAAATCTACTCTCATGCCTACAAACAACCATGTCATGAATTAAGTACAAACCTATCCCTCTAAACATGACAATTAAAACAATTGATAGACTTTCCCTACCTTTATCTCCAACAAACACTATTTGAATCACCTACATACCCTTTATTTTTCACCCTGATACCGACTCTCCTCTTCCACCCACCCACACACCATTCTAAACCATAGTTTTTCACATACTTTTTACCATCTAAAACACACATCAAAACTAACCCTAAACACCTAAAACCTTAACCTAAATCTTAAACCCTAAAACCTAAATCCTAAACCTTAAATCTTAAACCCTAAACCTAAATCCTAAACCCTCAACCTAACCTTAATCCCCTTTTTTTTAATGTCATCAATTTTTCCAACCATTGATAGTCCCCTTAGGTTATTTTATACCCCTAATGTCAATCAGTGTTAAGGTGTGGAGCCTAAAAGCTTCACATATGAGCGCATTACCAAAGTTGCAAGTTTACATAGTCACCGGCATCGGTCAGGAGCGATCGATGTCGGTCTGGTGCAGTTGAAGAGATGCCAACGTCGGCAGATGATCGGCCAACGTCAATCATAGGCAAGCAGGCAGGAACCGGCGTTGGTTACCTGTGCATCCAAAATGCTATTTTCGAGGATAGAAGCGAGTGTTTGCATGATGAGTTTAAGTCTTAGTCTTAAGTTTGCGTTTCTATTATTAGTAAGATTGTTTTTAGAGCCCTTGTTCAAGAGGCTTAACTGTTGGTTGTAAGTGCATGCTCAAGTCTCCTAATTCTATATGTAGAATTAGATCTTCTTAGCTTAGTGTGATTATTGTAGTAGTTTATTGTAAGTGAATGTTGAAGAACAGTACAGAGTTGCATCAATCTAGGTTGTTGGAGTTGATTGTACTTGAGAGAGAGAGCTCTTAAGGGATAGAGATCTAGAGAGAGATCTTGTGCATCAGAGAGAGGTGTGGAAGAAAGAAGTTTCTTCAATTGTATTCCTTTTGTAAAGAGTTTAATACAAGTTTTTAGGGTGGTTTCTTGTATCTCTTGTTCTTTGCTATTATCTAATTCTAGTTACTTATCTATCTGATTTAATTTCATGGTTTATTGCTTTCATAAGTGTAATCATATTGTTGGTTGATCCCCAACAAGTGGTATTAGAGCCTTGGTTGTAGGTTTAGAGTTTGATATCCAATAATTGGTATCAAAGCTCAGGTTCACTAACAGGCGGTTTAGATCTGTGTAGTGTGTATTGATTACAAGTTTCTCACAGGAGTTTCTGCAGGGATTTTTGTTTGAGTGGGAGAAGCAATGGCAAATGAAAGTAAACTGAGAATGGAGAAGTTCAATGGAAAAAACTATCAACATTGGAGAATGCAGATAGAGGACTATCAGTATCAGAAGGATCTATACTTATCGTTAGGTGGGATTGCAAAGAAGCCCACAGACATGGAGGATGAAGAATGGGAAGTTCTTGACAGAAAGGCTCTGGGGTCTATAAGACTGAGTCTAGCATCTACTGTGATATCTAATTTATCACACAAAAAAACAATGGTAGAGTTGATGAATACTCTAGAAATTTTGTATGAAAAACCGTCAGCTTCTAATAAGGTATATCTTATGAAGTAGCTATTTAATTTGCATATGCAGGAAGGTGGATCTGTATCTAATCACCTGAATGATTTCCATGGTATTGTAAATCAATTAAGTTTAGTCAAAATTGTATTTGATGATGAAATAAAATCTCCTTTAATATTATGTTCTTTGCCTAAAAGTTGGCATAGCTTAGTAATGGCAGTTAGCAATACTGCATCTGCATCAAATATTTTAAAAGTAGAGGATGTTGTTAGTGTTATCTTGAATGAGGAAATTCACAGGAAAAGCGTAGAAGAGACATCTGGGAATGCTTTAAGTTTTGAGAGTAGGGGAAGGCAAAAAGAGAAGAGAAAGAAAGGGAGATCAAGATCTAAGTCTAAGGGGAGAGGTAGATCCAAATACAAAAATGGCAGAAGGCCACAATGCTGGAATTGTGGAAAGATGGGGCACATAAGTAGAGATTGTTGGTTAAAGCCTAAGGAGGACAATCGGCATGAAGGAAAAGAAGAAGCAAAGGTTGTAGGTATTGCACAAGATGCTTTATTATTCTCTTTACATAATAATATAGAATCTTGGGTGTTAGATTCTGGTGCATTTTTTCATGCTACCCCTAATAGGGAATATTTTTGTGACTATATCCATGGAGATTTTGGAATAGTATATCTAGGGGATGATGAACCCTGTAAAATTATTGGCAAAGGTAAAGTGCAGCTGAAAATGTAGAATGGCAACACATGGGTGTTGAGAGAAGTTATGCATGTTCCTAGCTTGAAGAGAAATTTGATTTCTGTAGGAAAGTTAGGGGATGAGGGTTGTACAGTAACTCTCACAGAAAAATCTTGGAAGGTGACCAAGGGTGCACTTGTTATGGCCAAAGGTAAGAGAGTATGTACTCTCTATTTGTGTAATTGTGTTACTAACAATTCTCCTTCTGTATTATCTACTTTAGATGTGGATGCAAAATTGTGGCACTCAAGGCTTGGCCACATGAGCGAGAAGGGGATGTCAATTCTTAAGTCTAAAGGTAAGCTTTCAGATTTGAAAAGCATGGATCTAGAATTTTGTGAGCACTGTGTATTTAGAAAATAGAAAAGGGTTAGTTTTCTCAAGACTGGGTCTATAAAAAAGAAGCATAAGTTGCAGCTTGTTCACACAGACGTGTGGGGACTGGCTCAGGTAGCTTTTATTGGAGGATCACAATACTATGTTTCGTTCATAGATGATGCTACAAGAAAGGTATGGATCTACTGTATTAAGAAGAAATCTGATGTATTTGAGACCTTTAAGATTTGGAAAGCTATGGTTGAGAATGAAATAGGCAAAATATTAAAGTGCCTGAGATCTGACAATGGCGGAGAGTTCTGCAATTATAAGTTCAACTGGTATTGTTACATGCATGGAATCCATAGGCAAAGGATGGTTCCAAGGACACCTCAGTAGAATGGAATTGTTGAAAGGATGAACAAAACAATCATGGAGCGTGCAAGATGTATGAGATTGCATGCTGGTTTGCCCTTAGAGTTTTGGGCAGAAGCTGTTGATACTGTAGTGTACCTAATTAACAGAGGACCCTCTATAGCTCTGGATGGTGGAATTCTAGAAGAGGCTTAGATAGGTAAAAAGGTAGATCTCTCTTTTCTCAAAGCTTTTGGTTGTGAAGCCTTTATGCACATAGATAAGGAAAATAGAAAGAAGCTTGATGCTAAGTTTATGAGGTGCACATTTATTGGCTATGGCTCAGATGATTTTTGTTTCAAATTTTGGAATCTAGGAACTAACAAGATAATTAGGAGCCATGACATTGTTTTCAATGAAAAAGTGATGTATAGTGATCAATTGAAGAAGCTGAATCAATCTGGGTAGAGCAATAGTGAATTGGATGAGGTGACGGTCCAAAATGAGCTCACGAGAAAAATAAATAATCACTTGTAGGAAAACACAGAGACTGATGTCGGCAGGATAGGAATCAGCGTCGGTAAAATATAAACCAATGTCGGTCATACAGAGACCGATGTCGGTAGGACAGGCACCGGTGTCAGTCAGGCAGAACCGGCGTCAGCCAGTAACAAGTCTAGAGGTGATTGAGGTCAGTCACTGTCAAAGAATTCGGGTGGATAGCGTGTTGTGAATGAGTCTCAGACACCCATCAGGAGGTCTGAAAGGGTAAGTAAGCCTCCAATTAGATATTCTCCTTCATTATTCTATTTATTGCTAATTGATGGTGGAGAACCAGAGAATTTTGAAGAAGCAATACAAGTGGAGTCCAAGAGTAAGTGGGAGCGTGGCATGGTTGAGGAGATGGAGTCCTTAAGAGAGAACCAAACATGGGATTTGGTTGAATTGCCAACTGGTAAGAGGACACTAAAGAATAGATGGACCTACAGGTTGAAAGAAGGTGAGAATGGACAGATGAGATATAAGGCTAGATTGGTAGTGAAAAGATTTACACAAAAGCCAGGTATTGATTTTGGTGAGATTTTTTCTCCTGTTGTTAATTTGACTTTTATACGGATTGTACTGTCTTTGGTTGCTGTTGAGGATTTGCATCTTGAGCAACTAGATGTTAAGACAACATTTCTTCATGGAGATTTGGATGAGGAAATTTATATGGAATAGCCAGAAGGATTTGAGGTCAAAGGTAAGGAGAAGTTAGTGTGTAGATTGAAGAAAAGCTTGTATGGCCTCAAGCAAGCTCCTAGACAGTGGTATTTGAAATTTGACAGGTTTATGACTGAGCATGGCTATAGTAGGTGTCAATCTGACCATTGTGTGTATTTAAAGAGATTGGATAATGGTATATATATTATTCTATTGTTGTATGTAGATGATATGCTGGTTGCAGGATCACACATGCAAGATATCTCTGAGCTTAAGGTGAAATTAGCTCAAACGTTTGCTATGAAGGATTTGGGAGCAGCAAAGAAAATCCTTGGCATGAGCATTAAGAGAGACAGGAAAAATCACAGGTTGATATTGTCTTAAGAGGATTATGTGGACAAGGTGTTGAAATGGTTCAATATGCAGGATGCTAAACCGGTAAGCACTCCTTTGGTTGGACATTTTAAGTTGAGTAAAGAACAATGTCCCAATTCACATGATGAGGAAGAGTACATGAGTAAGGTTCCATATTCTTCTGTAGTAGGGAGTTTGATGTATGCAATGGTGTGTACTAGACCAGATATTGCCCAAGCAGTGGGAGTTGTAAGTAAGTATATGGCCAATCCAGGTAAGGAACATTGGAAAGCAGTTCAGTGGATCCTTAGATATCTGAGAGGAACCAGCAGTAGGCACTTGTGCTATGGAGGTTCAGATACTTCTCTTCATGGTTATGTAGATTCAGATATGGTAGGTGATTTGGATGGTAGGAGGAGCACTATAGGTTATGTTTTCACTGTAGGTGGAACAGTGGCTAGCTGGATATCTAAGTTGCAGAAGGTTGTTGCCTTATCAACTACAAAAGCAGAGTATATTGCAGCCACAGAAGCTAGCAAAGAGATGATATGGATGACATGGTTCATGGAAGAGCTTGGAAGGGAGCATGGGAATTGCAAATTATATAGTGACAATCAGAGTGAAATCCATTTGGCTAAGAATTTAGCTTTTCATTCAAGAACCAAGCACATACAGCTAAGGTACCACTTCATACGGCATGTATTGGAAGATGGTGATTTGAAGCTAGAGAAGATCCATACAGATAGGAATCCTACTGATATGTTAACCAAGCCAGTTACAAAGGAGAAGTTAAATCTTCATTCAACTTCTGTTGGTCTTCATGATTGAGTTGAAGATGGAAGAGCTAGAAGATGTTGCTGTACAGGTACTGGTGCAGCTGTTTATCTCCAAGTGGGAGATTGTTAAGGTGTGGAGCCTAAAAGCTTCACATATGAGAACATTACCAAAGTTGCAAGTTTACACAGTCACTGGCATCGATCAGGAGTGACCGACATCGGTCTAGTGCAGCTGAAGAGACGCCAGCGTCCACAAATGATCGGCCGACGTCGATCACAGGCAAGTAGGCAGGAACTGGCGTTGGTTACCTGTGCGTCTAGAATGCTATTTTCGAGGATAGAAGCGAGTGTTTGCATGATGAGTTTAAGTCTTAGTCTTAAGTTTGCATTTTTATTATTAGTAAGATTGTTTTTAGAGCCCTTGTTTAAGAGGCTTAACTGTTGGTTGTAAGTGCATGCTCAAGTCTCCTAATTCTATATGTAGAATTAGATCTTCTTAGCTTAGTGTGATTATTGTAGTAGTTCATTGTATGTGAATGTTGAAGAATAGTATAGAGTTGCATCAATCCAGGTTGTTGGAGTTGATTATACTTGAGAGAGAGAGCTCTTAAGGGATAGAGATCTAGAGAGAGATCTTGTGCATCAGAGAGAGGTGTGGAAGAAAGAAGTTTCTTCAATTGTATTCCTTTTGTAAAGAGTTTAATACAAGTTTTCAGGGTGGTTTCTTGTATCTCTTGTTCTTTGCTATTATCTGATTCTAGTTACTTATCTATATGATTTAATTCTATGGTTTATTGCTTTCATAAGTGTAATCATATTGTTGGTTGATCCCCAACAATCAGTGCCGGTTGGGTCAACCATCGATGATCACCTATGGGTGACCATTACTCATAGGCTTTGACCCTCCAACCTTCCCAAAACAACTCAATAAACATAAAACTCCCCTTCCCCTACACTTTCACCCATGTTTCCCCCCCTCTCATCAATTTTACCCCATTTCTTAACCATCCCACCTTTTTTTCTCCCTAGCAACACAACCCATCACAATTGACCTAAACCCTAGGTTTTTCATTTTCACCAACAATTATCCCTATTATATACACTTTTAATTCTTAATACAAAATCTAATAAGATGATATCAATTTTACAATAGTACCCACCTCATTCCATGATTGATTCCACCTCCTCAAACTAAGCCTTGCCACTGGTGCATCCCCTGGATCCATCTTGGTCCTACTCTCACTATCCATGCACCACTCTCATCTCGACACTTCACTCACCTCACTAATAATCCCTTTCACTCATACACCACTAAATGCCATAACACTCTATTAATTTCACACAATAAGACAAAAAATAACCTATTTCACCTTCTTCCTCACTTTTATCATAGTTTTAGGGATTTTATCCCCTAACCATCAATGATTAATGCAACTGTCATCAGTTGGCCTAACCGTCGATGGTTAGGTAGCCACCGTCAGTTCTCCCCAACTATCAATGGTTTTTTAACTATCACTGATCATTTCCTTCCCCCTTCCTTTTCACACACCCTATATTTCTCCCTGTCACTTAATTCCCTTCTTCAACTTACCCTTACCTTGCCTAACCCTAATGGGGTAACCTCTTTCCCCTAATCTTACCCTTATCTAGTAGTCACCCTCTCCCTAACCTAAGAACTACATTAGGTCTAAAGTCCATGTTAGATGCATTTTTCATGGGACTATGTAGACAAAATAATCTTGCCTTGTGCATCAAGACTAAGCTCAGCCACCCCCAAATAACCAACCTACCCATTTTCCATGTCCATCATGACATCAACATTTTTTTTAGAACACACCTATTCGTACACCTTGCACCAAACTTGATTTGATCATTATTGATTGCTTTGACCAATTTGGCCTTGTTGAACATTTTTTGCACCACTTTATATATAACATAACCATTTATGTATTTCTTGGTAGCACTTCCTACCCTAGATAATTGAGTAAAAACTAACCCTTTCTAGGACATTTGATATGCATAGCTTGGTCAACTATGACCAATGTTGGGGATTGGTTACCTTGTAACTTTTTCTAGAACTCAACCTTATTATTATCAACATTATCCATTTTGTGCATTTGCATGATTTTTTGACCTTAGCATCTTATTTTACCTTGTGCGTGTATTTGTGTTTCCATACCTTGACCTTATTTTCTCAAACCATGAACCGATTGCTATCCTACCTCATCAACTCTTGGTTTGAGGGGGAATACCCTTCTCCCATACTCAAGGAAATTGGCCTTGGATTGTCAGCCTTTTATTTATTTATATCGCTTATTGACCTAAAAATGTCCCTTATGTCATTCTTAAGGTCACATCACCATGACCTGACTCTTGACCCTGACCTAGTTAACTCCTATATTAACTTAGTGGACCCTTCTTTACATAAACTTGAACAAACCACTCAATACCTTGCATTTCACCTCTTTTACCTTAGAGGGTTGACCACTGATGGTTAGCCTAACTATTGATGTTTAGCTTGATCATCGATGGCTACGTACCCTCACCCAGTAAATTAGAAACTTCCAACTTTGAACAAGCTTGCACTAATAAAATTGGTAACTTTCCCATGCACAAACTCATGGATTTTTCTATCATTCCATCACACTTATCCATGACCAAGTTAGCAACTTTTCCTCCCTCAATTTGGCAACTCTTTCTCCTCATTCAAAAAGTTTTATGCTATAAGTACAAGGCTCATGGAAGAGATTTGGGACTAGAATTTGTGCATGCAGACTCTCTTATTTTTTGTGTAGACATTCAGCAACCCAAAGCTCTACACATGTGATTCTCTCATCAAGGTACCATTATGTGGCCCACATTTCTCTAGGCATTCAACTATCCAATTATTCAAAGTAAAAGTACCTCACTTTGTCTTATCTATTTCTTTTTATCCTTCTTTGCTTATTATAAGTGTGTTCTCTATTGAATACTCTTCCTTCCTCTTTTTCCTTACCCACACTTCCCATACAACCTTTTTGGCCCCTCATTTACCTTTTTGTATCTCATTTTACTCCCCATAAATTTTTTGACAAGTGATCACCAATAGTTTCCATAACTTTTATGAATTATAGAAACTGTCACTGGTCACCCAACTGTCGACAGTCAAGATAACCACCACTAGTCACCCCAACCACCGATAGTCACTATCACCTAAAATTATAGATTATTATTTTGACCCTCCTTTTCACCTTCTCAAACTTTTAGCCATCCCCTAACCTGTACTTGAACACTTTTTTTATTGTTTTGAACCTAACCTTAACTTATTTATTGCATGTAGATGACCCTACCAAGACTTGCACATGAGATAGATAGTGTCTTTGACCTTCCTATTGTCCCCCAACCTCTATTTACTAATCAAAGTGACATTGCCTTTGAGCTAGCCCATTTCATTATGGTTCTCACACCCCATTTGGAGGATGTAGAGGAATAATTAGTTATAATCCAAAAGGATATTGATGAGGATACTACATTTTGGAACCATTATTTTGATAACATTGATCCTGCTATAGATTAGTCTTCTTTTTATATTATTCATTTACATCATTTCATATCTTCTATTTGTAATTTCCTTTTTATGAATAAACTTTAATGTTGAATAAGGGTTGACATCCATTTAAGCAATCATATTCCTTTCTTGGGACTCATTTCTCACCAGGCAGCCCCTTACCTCACCAAAGAAGAGTTCTCACCTTTTCTAGATATGAACACGCACACTTTCTACTAGGTACACACCCCTCATCTATTTTTTCTCTCCTTCAAACCAAAAAAAATTAGAGTAAGAAATTGAGTGAAATAGGCTCATGTCCCAAACCCCCAAAAGGAAGAAGCAGGTTGTGTCTCTTGATGATTTTTATTTTGGTCAATTTGTGTCAATAAAACCTAAAACAACAAAGAAGGCCAAAACTATGTTAAGTGTAATTTTTGAATCTGGCCACAAGTATGCTAAAGTTATAGTGCTTCCTGAAGATAAAATCATTAAAGATATTCAAGTGTCAGATTATGCAATTGCATAGATAAACTTGGGGAAGCAAATGAATGAGGGTGCAAAAGAAGATTTGTAAGCAGCTATGACATCTTTGTTAGAAAGACATGACAAAGATAAAAATATCAAGGATCAACTCAAATTACAGTAGAATATCTGACCTCTATTTTAATAAAGATCATTAAACCTTCTAATTCTATTGACCCTGTTATGAATGAAAACATTGAAAAGACAATTCAATAGGTAGAGAAAATTATATTTTGGGGTTAGCTGCTCAATGATTGGATTGAGAGATTAAAAACATAGGGTAATCAACATTTACATTCTACAATTGGATTTTTGAGAAACTTAAGTGAAGTGAAAATATAAATTCAAAAAATAATTAATACACTCACTCAAAATTTGGAATTGAGTAAAAAAGACATTGAAACATGGACTCAACTACGTCAATTCAAGATGGATCTCGTAGTTGAGTAAAAAGTCATTCCAAATAGAAAAATCTTCATTAAGTATAGGGAAGCCATGAAGAATAAAATAGAAGTTCTCAATAATAAAATTAAATATTTTGAAGAAGCCGAAGACATGTGCAATAATAAGATATTAGACCTTGTAGATAAAATTAGAGAGCTTCCTTATTACGTTAGAAATGACTCCCAAGAAATTCTTCCTATAGAGACAGTAGTTCAAGAGTTTACATCTTTGTTCCAAACATAGATTAAAATAATAGTATTCATGCTAGACTCCATTGATAAATTGATTGAATTTCAATTCATTTTGGATAAACTACAGAGAATCTTGGACAAAAATAAGGATTTTCAAGTTAACCTAGAATATTCTATCACAAGTGTCAGGAAAACCTACAACAATCAATATGCTCTGATACCAACTGTTAGGTGACCCCTTATCCAATGTAAGCACAATTGATTACTTTCTTATAAGTAATTAAACACAAAATTATACCAGAATGATAAAGTAACTAGAAACTTGAGACAACAAAGAATTAGAGAGAAAATACACACTCTTGTATTAGATATTACTAGAAGAAAATACAATAAGGAAGATGCCACTTCTTCCTCCACCTCAAAGGCTTGCCACACCTCAAGACCTTCTTCCCTCTCTCTCTTGCTCAACACAAAACCAACTCTACAACTTGAGTTTCTATCCCTCCTTGAATGATTTAGTTGATCTCCTTGACCTTACACCTGTAGATCTCCTTGACCTTGCTTGCTTCAATGCTTTTACTTGTCTTCTTGGTAATTACAATACATGCCTCTTGGGTCTTTAAATAGAATCCCATGGTTACAAAAATAGAAATCTAACTACAATAATTAGACATGTAGCTCATGACTATAATTAGTCATTTGACATGCAAACACTCGATTCACTTAACTGACTGTTCGTCAACAACAGTTCTGGACCGCCACAGGCGACCGATGTTGCTCCCTGTCTGTCTAGTGCTGCTGACGTCGGCCGACTCCCTACTATCACCGATTTCCTTTTGCACCACATCTGACTGACATTGGTCATACTGCTGATGCTGGTGCTTTTAGTTCTTTAGCATCCTCTTCTTTGTGTCTGCAAATAGTTAAAGCTTTTAGCTCCACACCCTAACAATCTCCCACTTGGAGATAAATAGTTGCTACTGTACCTATACCTGTACACCATCTATTTTGTTCCTTTGGCTCTGTATCCCTCTTCAAAGTCACTCTTGAAGACTAACCACCACACAAACCTGTGATGCTAAACCTGTCACTCATGCCAAAAGAATTTTGCTGCTCCCAAATTCTTCATGACATACTTCTGAACCAACTCTACCCTTAGCTCAGAAAAACTCCCTGTATATGAAACCCTGAAATAAGTAACACAATACAGTAACAAGATAATGTAGCTAATATTATCCAACCTGGTAAAGATAAAATACAATGGTCAAACCTCCATTATTCTGCAGCCTAATCAAGACCATATACCATAGCCTTCTATCTCACGGGTCCATTCACTCTCTTCTCTAAAACGGGAATCCATCCCTCTATCCAGTGCTTTCTTCCAGCTAACAACTCTACCAACAAATCCCTATTTGGTTCTTCTCCAAGGACTCACACTCCTCATCCATGCCAAGCTCCCATAGTTTCTGAATTCTACCTACATTGATTCTTCCATCTTCTTAGTTCTTGACTATCAGTAAGCAATATAAAGAAGGTGAACAATGAATATGAGGTTCACATACCTTTTCTGACCTCCATATGGGTGTTTGAGACTCATTGATCCACCCAACATCCGTTTTAGTGACCGATCTCAGCCATCTCCTAGTCTGCTCCCGACCGATGTCAGTTCCCTGCACTAACCCTGACTGCCGACATTGTTTCCCTAGCTGATGCCAGCATCCCTCTTATCGACGTCAATCCTGATGACTGACGTCAGACTTCTCCTGCCTGAGCTATAGACCCTACTGGTCTGCACATGACTGATGTCGGTATCTGGCTAACCGATGTCGATCCCATGTGATCGAGATCGGCGTCTGTGTGTTCCTGTAAGTGATGAAATTTTCATCCACAAGCTCTTCTTGGATCAAACCTCTATCCATGCTGCCCTACTCAGATTTATTCAACCCCTGTGATTGATCTCTATCCTTCATCTCCTCCATAAACACCAAGGCTTCTTTGTTCCTATCAAAAGCATCAAATTTCCTTTTTTTGCAATGAACTCTATCTATGCTTTCCGAATCTGAACACATACCTTTTGAATCAAGAACATCCATTCCCTTCTTATTCATGTGACCAGGCCTATTAGACCACATCTTCGAATCTACACCAGAAGTAGAATCAATAATACAAGTAGATAGATAAAGAGTACCTACTTTCTTACCTCTTGCTAGAATAAGTGCTCCCTTGGTAACCTTCCAAGAGTCCACTGTGAGGGTTATTGTGCATCCCTCATCTCCCAACCTTCCTACAAAAATTAAACTCTGCTTCGGAATTAGAACATGCATGACCTCCTTCAACACTCATGTGTTGTCAATCTACAATCTTAGCTGCACTTTCCCTTTGCCAACTATCTGATAAGGCATACCATCCCCTAAATAGAGCACTCCAAAGTCTCCCTGTTCATACTCATGGAACAAATCTCTATTTGGGGATGCATGAAAAGATGAACCAGAATCTAAAATCCATGATCCTACCTGACTATCCAAAGAAAGTATGAGAGCATCCTGTACCACAATATTTGCATCCTTTACTTCTTCAATACCTGCATGTTGATTCTCTTTATCTCTCAACCAACAATACTTTGTATGTCCTTTCTTTCCACAAAACTAGCAGGTAATACCTTTGGACTCGGATCTCCTTCCCGACCTTGATTTCCCTTGCTCAATCTTCTCCCTTTGCCTTCCCCTGCTTTTTGCACTTAGAGCATTCCCTGATGATTCACCTGTGCTTCTCTTGTGTATATCCTCATTCAAGATCGCACTCACAACATCATCAACTTTTAAGATTTTAGAAGTAGATGCAAAATTACTTACTGCCATAACCAAACTGTCCCAACTTTTAGGCAAAGAACATAAAATCAAGAGAGCCTTTACCTCATCATCAAAAAAAATATTGACTAAAGCTAATTGGTTTACCAAACCATGGAAATCACTGAGATGAGTATGTACTGATCCACCTTCCTGCATTTGCAAAGTAAATAGCTGCTTCATAAGATATACCTTATTAGAAGCCGTGGGCTTTTCGTATAAATTCACCAAGGACTTTATCAACTCTTCCGTTGTCTTACACTGTGATAAGTTGGAAATCACAGACAATGCAAGGCTCAACCTTATGGAATCGAGAGCCTTCCGATCAAGAACACTCCATTCTTCATCCTTCATATCTGTGGGCTTGCATGCAACCCCACCCAACGGTAAGTATAGATCCTTCTGATATAGATAATCCTCAATCTACATCCTCCAGTGTTGATAATTCTTGCCGTTAAACTTCTCCATTCGTAGCTTACTTTCTTCTGCCATTGCTAAACTCCCACTCAATTAGAAAACCCTGTGAATGACCTGTAATAAAAAACAATAACCTACTTCTTGCAAATTGTAGCTCTGATACCACTTGTTAGGAAAACCTACAACAATCAATATGCTCTGATACCAACTGTTAGGTGACCCCTTATCCAATAGAAGCACAATTGATTACTTTCTTACAAGCAATTAAACATGGAATTATACTAGAATGATAAAGTAACTAGAAACTTGAGACAACAAAGAATTTGAGAGACAATACACACTCTTGTATTAGATATTACTAGAAGAAAATACAATAAGGAAGATGCCACTTCTTCCTCCACCTCAAAGGCTTGCCACACCTCAAGACCTTCTTCCCTCTCTCTCTTGCTCAACACAAAACCAACTCTACAACCTGAGTTGCTATCCCTCCTTGAATGCTTCAGCTAATCTCCTTGACCTTACACCTGTAGATCTCCTTAACCTTGCTTGCTTCAATGCTTTTACTTGCCTTCTTGGTAATTACAATACATGCCTCATGGGTCTTTAAATAAAATCCCATGGTTACAAAAATAGAAATCTAACTACAATAATTAGACACTCAGCTCGTGACTATAATTAGTCATTTGACATGCAAACACTCGCTTCACTTAACTGACTGTTCGTCAATAGCAGTTCTAGACTGCCACAGGCGACCGACGTCGGTCCCTGTCTGTCTGGTGCTACCGACATCGGCTGACTCCCTGCCATCACCAGTTTCCTTCTGCACTGCATCTGACCGATGTCGGTCATGCTACCGACGCCGGTGCTTCTGGTTCTTCAGCATCCTCTTCTTTATGTCTGCAAACAGTTGAAGCTTTTAGCTCCACACCCTAACAAAAAGGGTCCTTGTTATCCCTAGGAATACATTAGGCCTAGATAATAGTAAGGTCCAAGCTACATTGAAGAGATATGAGGAATATTTAGAGAAGAATAAAAATGAAGAAATTTTTGTATCTAAAGATAGTTTATTTTTGTAACTTTTCATATGTAATTTTTTTGGGTGCATTTTGCACTTAGAAAAAGTAGACAATCATAAGTCAAATTGGACTCTATCAATGAATAAGTTAATTTATTTATGTATTTTTCTTTTCATAACTCCTCTCTATAAATAGGAGGATGCTCTTTGTAAAAAGGACCACCAATTACTATAGAAGTGAAGTGCTGCCAAAATTGAGAAGCAATATTGAAACTTTGAATTCAAATTATAAATCTTTTATCAATCAATATATTAGAAAGCAAGTGACCTTTCAATATTTGAGTTGAAATAAATTTGAGATGTATTGTATATGTTCTTATCTTTTCCATTACATTTTTTATGTAATTGATTGTATTACATTGTGAATATCTATAAATCAAAAGGTGCTAGGAAGCTGATTTTGAAGTCTTTGTCCTACAATATTGTTATTGGGTTTACATTCATTATGAAGAAATGATTTTGGAGACTTTGGGCTATAAGTCCTTATTTTTAGTTATTTGATCTTTATTAGAAATAAGGTGGAGACTTTGGACTACACTTTATTCTATTTTTTAATGATACAATCATTGGTATTTTTTTGGTTATTTTCTCAACTAACTAATTTGAATATTAGTTATTATTGCTCCAATAAGTAATTCCATATTTCCATAGTATGTTGTAAGAAATAAAATTATTCATAACATTAGATTGCAAGTGTATATAAATTTAAAAAAAAAGAGAATTATATGATATGGTAACACCCACTTTGATAAGAATAGTGTAAATAAGTGTAAATAGTTACTTGTTGTGTTAGTAATAAAAAGGTAGCCTCCCCTTACTTGAGGAGAGATTTTATCTCATCACATTGTGGCTGAAATAACCATTTTATACCTTTTTATTGATAACAAAATATTCACCCAATAGTTTTTGGTGACTCCATTAGGGAACAAACACACAATCAAGTTCTACACTCATTCAGTTAACATAGGATCAACACCTTATTGTTTGTTACTTTTTGTTGTAGTTATTTTTTTTTTGTTTTTAGATACTTTCATGATATGGTGGAATAAAGCTACACTCATGGTAGAAGGATATCAGGACACATTGATCCTAAATTTGAGTTGTTGCAAGAGCATAACTTTGATCTTTTGCTAGCATGTGCAACGTCTCCTCTTCAATGTACAAGAATTTTTCCACCTACCAATACAAGATCTCCTATATTTGAGAAAACTTATAAAGTTCATAGGGTCTTGCCTATTTTGACTTTGTAAAGGCTTAATATTCATCCTTATAATTCACATAGAATGGCTTCTCAAGGTCCATGGAGGAATGATTTCAGTCCATTGAACTTGACACATCCATCTCATGAACTTCCTCATGGTTCATAGAAAAATTTCCCAAATTTCTATGGTGATGAAAAGCAACATCTAGATGAACATTTTATTATATTCTACATTGCATATAGAGTTCTTGGAGTTGAACATAAAGATGTTTTTATAAGGTTATTTATATAAATACTCCAAGGTGTTGCTACTGATTGGTTTTATCATCTTGCAATTGGAATCATCACAATTTGGGAAAATCTTAAGGTCAAGTTTGAGGCAAGGTTCAAGCCAATAGAAGATGCTCATGCCTTATTAGCTCAATTTACACAAATGAAAAAAGAAACACATGAACCCATGCATGAGTTCATAGCAAATTTTAACAAGTTGAGGAATAGGATTCCATTAGTTGATCAGCCTAAACCTAAGAATCTGAAGTGCTTCTTTATCAATTCTCAACTACTAGAAGTAAGTTTTATTTTATGAAGAGCAACCTTGGCTAATCTTGATGCTGAAAAAGTTTGGCCATTGAAGTAGAAGATTATTTAATCCTAGTAGGGAAGGTGAGAAATAATTATATCAATCCTAGAGGCCAGCCCTCTACAACTTTGCCTTCTACTAACACCATAGATCCCATCGTTCAAAAGCTAAAAAATGAATTGTTAGCACTCAAGAAGTAAATATTTCAAGGTATGCCTTTTAGTCCATACAAGGATGTTTCAATGAGGACATAACCAAATGATTGTAATTATTCCAACAATGTTTCAAGAAATCAAAATAAGCATAAACTTCCTCCACCACAATCAAGGCTTGCATTGGAAGCACTACCAGATAATGCAGTAGTGAATTGGTTGAAATTAAAAACTAATGATATTCTAGAAGAAGATGCTAATAATTTCATAGGAGATGAAGAAGGAAAAGATGGTGACTCTAATATCAGGTTTCTAAACTTTGAAGAAGAAGAAGTTGAATAATAAGAAGACATACAAGGTGAGTCTTATGCCATCTTTACCCATTCACAAAGTCAAAAAAATCAACAACATAAGGTTGATAAATCTAAAACCAAGGATGAACCATGCAAGGAAGTTGCTATTGATAAAGAGAAACTCCTTTTATAGTTTAACCAAAGGACATAGTGATAGATAAATGAGTGCTCCTCCCCATTCTACTTCTTCTCCTTCTACGTCTAGACCCAATGCCCAAAACTTGAAACTTGAAAATGAAAATACATTGTCTTCCTCGACTACCCCATATCCAACTTTTGATATCATAGATCATGCCAAGAAGATAAAAATCTAAATGTCAGAGGCTGAGTACCTCTAATCTAATCTTAACCAATTCAAAAGATTGGCAAACTTTGTAAAAATTAAAGGGACCAATCCTAATCAAACCTTATCTAAGAGTGTGTCGATTAACCCTAAGCCAAGACCAAAGAAAAATAACTTAGTAATAACTCTTGAATCTAAATTTAGAAAAATACAACCTTTCTATATTTCCCTATTTATCAATGGTTATAAGCTTAGTAATTATGTTATTGATTAGATGTTTTTGATAATGTGATGCCTGCCAAGGTGGCTAGTGCCTTGGGCTTAACCTTGACAAAGACTTTTGGTCATTGATTCTCAATGGAAACAAAACAAGTACCTCTTATAAGCCAAATCAAGGATGTATAATTTGTATTTTTTGCTTTTCTAGAGAAAAAGATTAAGATGATGGTTCTAGTGGCTATTGTTCTAGCCTCATATGGAGTTCTATTGGGAGGTAACATATGTAAAGATGTTGGTGGATAAATCAACATGGATTAGTCTGAGGCTAGGATACTTGTTAAAGGTGTTATGTAGAAAATTCACCCAAAGAAGCAAGTGAAATATACTATGATAAAGATCAAGGATCCAAAAGCCCAGATTCTTTTGAAACTTTTGGAATGGGTACATATTTCTTGACCATAGATGAAGATTCAATATCTTCAAATGACATTTCATAAAAACATCAAGAAATAGATGAATTACCCACTTCAAAGGAAGAAGTTTTGGATTTTAAAACTACCAAAGTTGAAAGTTCAAATGATGTCTAGACTTTGGAATTTGATGGTAGTTATTCTTCAACTATATTTGGAGTTGGGATAGTTCTCATATCCTCGAAAGGAAAGATTTTTATATTTTCTTTAAAGTTGCAATTTGGTAACACTAATAATATTATTGAATGTGAAGCCTTGTTGTTAAGAATGGAGGTTGCACAAAAAAAGGAATTAAAAACCTTCATGCTCAAGGTAATGTTGAGCTAGTCATTTGTCAAGCTAATAATCTATATCAAACAAATAATGAAAGACTTAGGCACTATCACAATCGAGTTTGGGATTGCATTGAAAGTTTTGATGATTTTGATATATTAGTAGTTTCAAGAGAATATAATGATAGAGCTGATTCATTAGCTATTTCAACCATTATTATAATTCCTCACAAATATTTCTAAGGAAATAAGTATACCATTGAGTTGGTTTTTTGACCCAGTGTTCCTGACAATGTTAATCATTGGCAAGTTTTCAACAATGATGAACAAGTCATCTCATTCTTAGAGAAGGTGGAAAATTTTAGTGAGTTATATTTTGAATGAAGTGAATCTACCCCTCAAGATTCCATCTTCAAATTTAATGAATAAAATGGTGAAGAAATATTACAATTGAAAGGAAATAGGATTCCTAAAGGGTTGGTATCTTTGGAGAGACTTTTTGATAAGCACGATCAATTCATTAAACATTAGTAGTCGTAATTAGATTTATCTATAAAAATTGAGTAAATCAATATAGGAATAAGAGATCATCCCAAGATGATAAATATTTGGAAATGTTGTTTGTTGAAAGAAAGAGAGAAGTTGGTAAGAATCCTATGATGGTACATTGATGTATTAGCATATTCATATGCTAATCTGAAATCTTTCTGACCAAAGGAAGTACAACATTATATTCCTCTCAAGCTAGGATATCAGCCTTACAAGCAAAAATAATGACAATATAATCCTAAAATATTATGTACCATCCTCATTAAAATTTAAAAGATGTTTAATTCTAGGATTATCTTTCCTATACATCATTCCACATGGATAGCTAATATTGTTCTTATGAGGAAACAAAATGGAAAAATATGCATCTACATTGATTTTCACAATTTGAACCAATTGTCACTTAAGGATAATTACCCATTACTAGTAATGGATCAAGTACTAAAAATGGTGATAGGTTCATAAATGTTATCTATGCTAAATGGCTTCTTAGGATATAATCAAGTAGAGGTTCGTGATGAAGATCAACACAAGACAACCTTCACTACTCCATGGGGCACTTTTACATATCGTAGAATGCCTTTTAGATTGATCAATGATGGTGTTACATTTTAAAGGGATATGGAATTAGATTTATAAGATATAATTGGTAAGTTTATTATAGTCTATGTATACAATCTATCCATTTTCTCAAAAAAACATCAAGATCATTATGACCATTTGCAACAAGTGCTTGAAATATGTTGTGAACATGGGATATCTATTAATCCCAAGAAATCCATTTTTGGGGTTATTAAAATTAAAATCCTTGGACACATTGTGTCTAAGGAAGGAATCAAGATTGATCCTAAACATGTCAAGTCAATTCAGAATCTTCCACCACCATAAAGTAAGAAAGGAATACACTTCTTTGGGAAAGTTGATTTCTTGCATATACTTGTTCTCAACTTTGCTGAGAAGACACATCATATTGTTGATATGATGAAAATAAAATCAATTTTTCATTGGAATGTGGAGGGAATATCAAATTTTAATGAGATTAAGGAAGTAATTACACTTTTTCCTATCCTAGTTTGCCCTGATTATACTAAGAATTTTATCATGTATAGTTATGCTTCAGAGCATACCTTGTTTGTAATCTTGGTAAAACCAAATGAAGAGGAGAATGAATCTTCCATAGCTTAAATATTCATCCATGTAAAAATATGCTTACATTGTGGTGAAAGAAGTTAAGCATTTTAGGTACTACATCCTCAACTCTCACACCATTATGCTAGTCTAGATTCTACAATCAAGTCCATTTTGACTCAAAAAGAATTTGGAGGAAAAAGAGGTAATTGGATTACCAAGATCCAATAGTATGATATGGATAGCAAACCTAAAAAACTTGTGCATGGAAAAGTTTTGTGTCAACTCATGGTAGAGACTGAACTAGAAGAGATACCCAGTAATGGAAGAGATACATAAGGACTTCCCATGGTCTTGCTTGTAAGTACAATGAATTATTGGAATTATAACATTGATCATTTCCTCACATATGAAGAGTGTTCAGAACATTTATCTCACAAATATAAGAGGATAATGAATCTCAAGGCTAAAAACTTTGTCCTTTGGGACAATGATCTGTATAAACAAAACATTGATGGAATTTTTCTATGATGCATAGATAAAGCACAACAAGGTAAATTTTTGGAATATTTTCATGATTTGGCTTGTGGAGGACATTTTTTAGCTCCATTTATAGCTAAAAATATTTTGTGAGTAAGATATTATTGGTCAACACTTTTTCAATATGCATACACTTGGGTGCATAAATGTGAGAAGTGTCAACAGTTTGTGGAGAAACCCAAGTTAACAGCCTTACCTCTCAAGTCAATAGTCATTAAAGAAAATTTTTAGTAATGGGGTGTTAAATTAATTATCATGATGAACCCATTTTCAAGCATAGATCATAGTTATGTTCTTATGGATATAGACTATTTCACTAAGTGGGTGGAGGCAATTCTAACAAAACGTGCTACTTTAAAGGTTGTTTACAACTTCCTCAACGAAAATATCATCACATGATTTGGTGTGCCAAGAAAAATTATGATAGATAATGTTTTATATTTCACATCATAGGAGATGACTTAGATTTGCTTTAAGAGGATCCTCCTATAATAATTGATAAAAAACATGAAATAACATATTTATAAAACTAGCTGAAGCACTGAATGATTCTATTGATAGTAGACCACTTAAAGGGGGAAACTTCCTTTGAGAAATCTCAATACAATAAATTTGTGGATGCCTTCCTTGGCCTAAACACTTTCTTATATATGAATTCTAATCTAGAAAACTACTATTTCCCATGTATGTGGGATAAAATAAAATACTCATGGGATGACTTACAAAGCATATGCATCCATAGAAACTACTATACTAACATAGTAAAGAGACGAGATATCATGGGTTCATAACATCCCCCACTCTTAGAAAAAAAAATTTCCTCAAAGCTTCAGATGTGGGAATTAGTGTTGAATCTGAAATAGTGGTTCTCATGTTGCATCCTCTAGTTGCATTCCATGCCATTGAATTAAAACCTTAGTGATAGAGTGGGAGTGAAGTTGGTGTGTGCATCTATCTATGATTGCCTCTGGCTCAAGAAAAATGGATCCTTCATTATCAAGTTATTTTAAAATAGTCTATATTTTGATGTTTGTGTTAATAACTTTCTTCAGACAAGAGACATGAATTATTGGGTGAACTCGAGAAAAAGGTGGGAGTTCTGACTTATAAGCAACTGACACAATCTTTTGAAGAAACTTATAGGTCCCATAGTACTTGGGAGCTAGCTTATGACTCCCTTTGAGTTTGAGGGAGGATTATTTGTATGGTTATAAGAGAAGAAAAACCATATCACCTACTTGAAAAGTCTACTCAGAAAGGTGCTGATCAACCTATTGTTTCATTTGATTATGTGCCATATGAAGATTGTCTTGTAGGGTACTAAGAATCTAATCTTGGGGGTGGAGAAGCATGTCAACCACTTGGACTGATGAACTATTGGGGGTGTAAAGAAGGAGTAATAGTGGTTATTGACCATATACTACTTCATATGGAGTCATTTTTTTTAAAGTGAGGTATTGTACCATCATTCAATGAGAGGCAGCCACTTTGCCCATTGATGTTGTTTCTCTGAAGTAAAGCAACAAAGTAAAGTTTCTAAGCATTTGTTGATAATTTTATTCTAGCCATCTATTTGTGGATGATATCTCAAACTCATCTTTAGTTGGGTGTTAGTGCGGTGAAATAGATCTTTCCAAAAATGACTGGTGAAGATTGCATTATGATCTAAAATAATGGATGAAGGAATGCCATGAAGATGGAAAATCTAGTCCAAAAAAATGTGTGCAACTGTGGAGGTGGTATAGGGATGGCTAAGGGCACAAAAATGAATATATTTGGAAAGGTGATCAATGAAAACTAAGATCACCATTTTACCTCCAAATTTAGGAAGCCCCTCAATAAAATCCATAGAAATATCTATCCAAATCTTGGTAGGGATGGGTAAGGGTTTGAGAAATTTAGGGATGATGTTTCACCCTTGTTATATTGACAAGTATCACATTTAGCCACCATATTTTGAATTGAATTTTTCATTCCCTTCTAAAATAAGTTGCATCATGCCTGCTCATAAGTTTTGAGAAATCTTGAGTTCCCTATGGAAGGAAAAGCATGGAGTTCATAAAATACTGCTTGTTGAAGATTTGTGCTTTGGGGAAGCACCAAATGACCCTTGTATTTTAGAGAAAGATCATCCCATGAATAATGTGGTATAGTAAAGGGGTTAGTATCCAACTATTGAATTATTTAATATAATGAGGAGTCATTGGCATACCCCTATTGTACATCATCCAACCAATTTAGAATAGGCATAGAAAGAGCTAAAAGGGAAGCTTGATCCATAAATTTATGAGACAAAAGATCAACCACAATATTGTCCTTTCCCTTCTTGTAAGTTATCTCATAATCATAACCCATGAGTTTGCTGACCCATTTATATTGTGATAGAGTGGAGACCCATTATTAAAAGAAATATTTTAGACTCTGATCATCAATTTTGATGTAAAAATGATTCCCTAATAGCTATGGCTTCCACTTCTGTAGTACATGAAAAATATCCATCATTTCTTTCTCATAAGTAGAGAGCACTAAATTCTTTCCAAAAAAAGGATTTGTTAGTGAATGCAATGGGGCATCCTTCTTGGAGGATAATAACACCAAGTCTATTACCACAAGCATCACTCTTGATAGTGAAGGTCTTGGTAAAATTTGGCATGGCTAGAATAGGGGTAGTACATATAGCTTATTTTAGTTATTCAAATGCACACTAAATAGCTTGTGTCTAAGTAAAAGCATCCTTTTTCAACATAGCTATTAAGGGAGCTAAAATCTTCCCATAATTTTTGAATTTTTTTAAACAGTATCCAATCCACCCCAAAAAACCATGGAGGCTCTTGAGTGTTTGAGGATGTGGCCAATTTTCCATGGTAGCTATTTTTTTAGGATCCACTTGAACCCCTTGGGATGAGACAATATACCCAAGATACTCCACTTTATTCTAGCCAAAAGTAAATTTGAACTATTTTGTACAAAGATGATTCTCATAGAGAATTTATATTACAAGATCTAGATGTTGAAGATGGTCAGACCGTGTTTGACTATAGATGAGGATATCATCAAAGAAGTCTAGAATGAATTTTTCTAGGTAGGGCCAGAATATTTTATTCATCAATGCTTGAAATGTTGAAGGAGCATTAGTGAGGCCAAAGGGTATGACAAAAAACTCATAGTGGCCATCATGCATACAAAAATCTATCTTAGGGATTTCACCCTCATGAAGCTAAATCTGGTGATATCCAGAGCAGAGATCCAAATTGGAGAAGAATTGAGTGCCATAAAGCTCATCAAGGGTCATAATATTTTATTCATCAATGCCTAGAATGTTGAAGGAGCATTAGTGAGGCCAAAGGGAATGATAAAAAACTCATAGTGGGAATCACATGTGCAAAAAGCTATATTAGGGATATCATCCTCATGAAGTTGAATCTAGTGATATCCAAAGTAGAGATTCAACTTGGAGAATAATTAAGCACCATAAAGCTCATCAATAATAGGGATTGAGAAATTGTTCTTAATTATGATGTGATTAAGTGCACAATAATCAATGTAGAGGCAACATGACCCATATTTTTTTTAGACAAGGAGAATTAGGGAAGAATATGGGTTGGTACTGGGATGAATAATTCCTTGTTTCGGTAAGTCTTGAATCAGTATCTCAATCTCAATCTTTTGCTAAAATGGGTAGCGATAAGGCCTAATGTTGGGACGAATGCTTCTAGGAAGGAGCTAGATATGGTGGTCTTCTAGCCTTGAAGGTGAAAATCCCACTGGTTTGGCAAAGACAGATCCATACCTCTCTAAAATGGTTTGTAGATCAAAAGGAATAGTAGAGATTTACGATGGTTGCATTTGAATGGAATGAAACTAGGCAATGATGCCATGTGAATTATTCTTAAGAATTTTTTCCATGTGATGTGAACTTGTGATGTTGAGAGATCCTAATTGTAAGCCTTTCAATGTTTGTTTTTACCCATTATCTAAAAGCTACATCCAAATTTTAGCAAAATTCCATAAGATGGGTTCAAGTGTGCATAACCATTAGGCTTCCAAAATAACATCACATCCATCTAATGGCTAGGAAAACATGTTGGAGCATAAATTATAATATCCATTAGATATATGTACATTATGACACTTCCCTTTACAAGGTAAGGTGCCCCCATTGGAAATCATGACTTTGAAGTTAGAGTAAGAATGGATAAAACAATCAACTTTTTTGATGATCTAAGGGTCAATAAAGTTATGAGTACCACCTGAATCAATGATTATTATGAGAAGGATCTTCTTGAAGTAATCCCTGACCCACATATTTTGTGGGGTAGTCACTCCTACTAAGGTAGAGAGAGATATCTCTAGTTGGTCTTCCTAAGAAGCAAGTTCCATAATTGGTTGAGCTTCTTCCTGATCATCTATTGTATCCTGAACATCTTCCCAATATTTAGTTTTAGGTGGAGATTTCACATCCAATAGGTACACCTTTTTCTTGACACATAAATGTCCTCAAGTGAATTTATCATAATAATTATAACATATTCATTTTTCTCTATGAGCTTGCATCTCTATTTAAGTCAAATGTTTGATAGGAGTGGTTTTGGGGGTAGGCATTATGTGAGTACATTATGGATCTACATTTTTAAATGAAGCAAAATTGGGTTTGAATCATTGTTAAGCTATAATCTTGTCCTATACCAACTTAGCCAACTCTAAGGCTTCCATCATTATATTAGGATAGAACATTTTGACATTAGATCATATTGCATCCTTTAGTCCACTGATAAAGCAACTCCTAAAAAATTCATCAGATAATCCCTCTATGTGATTGGATAGTTTTTCAAATTCTTCTTGATATTCTCTCATAGTTCCTATTTGGTGAATCTTAGTGCATACTCTAGTGAAGTAATCAAAAGCACTAGGACCAAATCATTGTAAAGGAAGGGTGAAAAAATTGGTCCACATAGGCTCATCATGATCCTTGGTATACCAATGATACCATTGAAGGGACTCAAGTTCCAAGTGAAAGGATGCAAGTGGGACCTTGTTGGCATCAAAAGTATTATGCAGACTAAAATATTATTCTACCTAATAGATCCATTTAATCAGATCCGCACCATTGAATTGAGGGAAATTAAGCTTTATCCCATGAAAAGTGCTAGAAGAAGAAAACTTGATGTCTGAAGAGGACTCTAGATGTCATCTATTGTTCATGGTGGTCTGTTGAAGACTAAGGCCAAGAATTTTTTTTATTAAGATATTTGATATGGTTCTTGAGGGTGGCAATTTCATCCTCCATGTTCTTTGCTCATGTTCAGGTTACTACCATGGCCCAAATAATTATTTTTATTTTTATTTTTGTAATGGGTAGGAAAACTAGAGTTAAGACATGTTTAGTAAGGAAAGGTTTGAAATTGGGAAAAAATGGAAGGGGTAAAGGGGATTTTAATAAATTTTTTGCATAGTGGGAGTATGATTGATGAAGATGAGGGCAATTTTAGGGGTGAAAATGGAAAAATTAAAAAAATTATCAAAGAGGGTCAAAGAAGTAGAAAGGTGAGAAGAACACTATGGAAATTTTTTGAGGCAAATGAACAAAAATAAAAGTTATGGCAAGAACCCAAAAAATGGGTAAATTGATATTTGAGGGAATTAGGAGTGGAATTGGGATATGGGACCTATAGGAAGAAAACATAGAGAATGAAATTTTAGGTGTCTGGATAAAGTTTGAAGATCAATGGGGCTATAAATGGAGAGATATTACAAAATAATGAAAAACATTTTACTCTTCTATTTTCTATTTTCTATCTTGTTGTAAGTCCTTTTTGAGTCTATTAATACTCTATGGGTAGTTTACAAATTTTGGTTTTTGTCAAACATCTACCTGTAAGTCTTTTGATAGTCTACAGATATTTTATGGAGTGATTAGTTTGCTAAAAATATTGTAAACTGATAGAAATGGGCCTTGAGTTTCAATGGCCACCTAAGGGTTTTTTAAAATAACACTCTGGCCACCAATGCCATCTAAGCAAGTACTGCTCTCTAGAAAATTTTTGGCCATGGATTTATCTCTTAGCGATAGCTCTTGGTTTTTTTCACAGATGGGAACTACTCAATCAGGAAGGGGCCATTGCCCATTTTGCTAGCAGGTCCTCTCAATGGGCTAGCTACTTTGGGGTTCTTGTATTACTCCTCACAATGAGTTTTAGGGATTTCACCCAAGCACTTTCCATAGTTATATGGCTAGGTTTTACCTTGATCCAAAAATGATTATGGTGATGCAAAATAGAGTTATGCAGTAAAATAGATTTAATTTTTTTGATAAAAATACTATAAAGAAATTATGTAGCAGAAAAAAAAGTTGGCCATGGAAAGCACTTTGATACTAGATGAGAGGAACCTCCTACAACAATTGATTAAAAAAATGATGAAATAATAGATTTATAAAATTAACTAAATTAATGAATGATTCTATTGATCGCATACCACTTCAAGGGGGAAACCTCTTTTGAGCAATCTTAATACAATAAATTCATGGATGCCTTCCTTGGCCTCAACACTTGCTTATATATGAATTCTAATATAAACAACAACTAATTCCCATGTATATGGAATAAAAAAAATCCCATGGGATGACTTACAAAGCATATGCATCCATAAAAAATACTATACTAACAAAGTAAAGAGAAGAGATATCACGGGTTTGTAACATGCTTTGAATATGGAATTATTCTAACTCACACATTGGAATACTTCCCTCAAGGAAATGATCAAGATGAGTCAAGTAATACAAAATTTGTAAATGTCATCAAGAATTTGGTAGAGAAAAATTAGAGAACTTTGCATAAGACATTGTATGATGCATTATGGGCTAATCTTATCACTCCTAAGCGAGCAATTGGTATGTCTCCTTTCCAACTTTTGTATGGATTGAATGGAAAAATACCTATCCCATTAGAGTTATTTGCTCTTATATTAGCTAAGGAAATTGAAGACAAAACATTTGAAATATCTTTAGACAAGTGTATTATTTACCTTGTTGAGATATAAGAGCAACGTACAAAAGTAGTGGACTGCATTGCTGAACATCAAAGCCATGTCAAGGAACTTTTTGACAAGAAAGCCAAATCATGAGATTTTTGAGTTGGAGATCTAGTTATTTTATGGGACAAAAGAAGAGAACCAAAAGGAATGCATGGGAAATTTGATTCTTTATGGAGAGGTCTGCTCCTCATCCATCAACTTTATGGAGAACATAGTTTTCTTTTGGCATACCTAGATGGAACACCATTACCCCTGCCCTACAGTGGGCAACATCTAAAGCTTTTCACTCAATCAGATTTCAAATAAATTTATACATATTGTAAATATCTATATATAATTTTTATTTTTGTTTTTGGTCTGGTCAGTCACCTAACTTCTTGGCCCAATGGAGAAAGTCACTTAGAGTTATGGGATTCTCTTTCCTTCAAAAATTTCAAAGAATGCTTGAAAGAAATTCCTCAATCAGAACCAACTATTATCCTTTAATTTAGTAGGTGTAATTCATGAGATAACCCATACAAAACTTATCCATTTCATAGCCCATGAGCTCTAAGCATGTAAAATGATGCTAATCACTACCTTCTTGTGTTTGATTTTCCTCAAGAAGTTAGGTTTTTGAGAATTTTTTTTAACTACCCATGTAGTCTAGATAATTTTCTCTGAACTACACCAAATTTCAAATTGGTACAGTCTAGAGAATTTTCTCTGGGCTACACCTCAAGTGTAAAGGCAAATAATTTCTCTACCACTACACGTGTAATTTGAAGATTTTTTTCCAGACTACACCCAACATGTAATAGTGAAGAAATTCTCTGCTAATGCATGTGTAAGGTTAGATAATTTATCTAGCCTTGCACCTAGGCCCACCATCACATTAGTAATTAATTTGCATTAATTACCCTTATATATATAACCCAAGTAATTTTTATTTTTACCATTGCTTTTTCTCTCTCTTCTTTGTTTTTGAGCTCTAGTGAACCCCCCAACCACCATTTTCAAGCTCATGTGCACTTTCAATTCATCATCCTTATGATCAATTAGATATTTTGGTTTGATTGATTTCACACTCAAAGCACCTCAACCTACTTTTAATTTCTTCATGTCTCAGGAAAATCTTTCCTTTTTATTTCTTTATTTTTTTCAAAGCTTGTTTTGTTTTTAGTTCTTCTTGTGTTCTTCAAAGATTTTTCTCCAAGGAGAAAAATTAATAACATGGAGTGATCTACAGAGATTTTTCTCTGAAGAACACCATATGTAAGATCAAACCTCCAAAACACCATCTGGTGCATCTTAGAGAATTTTCTTCAAGATGCACCAAAGTGTTTTTCACCCAAGTATACCATAGGTGCACTTCAAATAATTTTATCTGAAGTACACACTCACCATCTGGTGCACCTCAAAAAAATTTCTTTGAAGTGCACGTAACTTGGTACACTTTGGAGAATTTTATCTAAAGTACATGATCCACCCTTTTGGTGCATATCACATAATTTTCTCTGATGTGCACCAAGACCATTTACCATTGGTGTAAGTCATAGAAAATTCTCTAGCCTTCACCAAATTGAAATTGGTTCAAGTTAAATAAAATTCTCTAACTTACACTAAAATAATTACATCCCTCTTCCCATGTAGTTTAGAGAAAATTCTTTGAATTGCACCAAAGTTATCAACCGATTGTGTAGTTTGGATAATTTTCTCTGAACTACACATTTCATTCAATATCCCATGTAGAAGTGAAAATTTTCTCCACTCTTAAACCTTTCCCAAAAATGATGAAAAATGTAAACTCTAGGGAATCAAAACTCTCTTTTGTAGATACTAGATCAATGCTGAAGGGTTCCCTAGCTAAAAGAATAATAAAGTATAAGTTTTAGGATGTGTTTCTAGCATCTACAATGGACTCCAATGTAGATCAAATTGGAGATACAAAGATTATTCATGTTGACATGGTCAATTTCCTACAAAGTTTAGGTAGGGATCCTATTGCTCTACATATGTAGCCTATTCTTAACAATGAAATAGACCTAGCAACAACATTTCCCATGTCAACTCAAGATCCAAAGTTCATCCTAGTAGCCACTACCCATTTTTATAGAAAAACCAAGTCAGTCAAGGATGCTAATGGGAAAATAGTGATTCATCTTGATGATGAATACTTTGAAATTTTTTTCCATCTCTCAAATATTGAGGAATATTTTGATATTAGCATGAGCTCAGCTCAAGAATATTTGATAAGAATTTTGAAAAGTATAAAAGGCACATCAATACACATTGGCTAAAGACACCAAGGCACTCAATTACAAGATGACCTAAAAATCTATACCAAAGTGAATTCATGGAGGAGATAGGAGATCTAATCACTCTCCTAAATATGGTCAAAGGTCTCCCCACATCAAATATCTTTCAATAATGGATGTATCATTATATTTTCATCATTAATAAAGATAAATAAAAAATTTATTGGGGAAGTCACATCAATGATGCTATATGCCACCAACTTTATGAAGTAAATTCTTCCCTCAAGTTTTATATGACTTTTTATCTGGTGTATGTTGTAGCCTGTATGAGGACCTTTCTAAGACTGACTAGTGTTGGTTAGAGGAAGAAGGTTCTTATTCATGAGTATTATCCACAACTGACTCTTAAAGAAAGCATTAAACATTTTATAAAAGTTAATGATGTTTTCTTCCATAAGTTTATATTTATTTTTGAATAAGAACTAGAAAAGAAAAGAGTTTTAGATCAAACATGGGAAACAATGAATAAGATTGGTTGCATCTTCCTTTAGTTCCAACTTTTACTTACATTAGGGTGGGAGAGTTCGATGAACAACCATACATGCTACCAAGGTATCTAAGTGATAAATTGGTTTTGATGGAGATGTACAGGCATATGATGATCATGCATAAGAATTAGTTAGATGCACATAAAAGTGGATTTAATCTTCAGATAAGCATTGGTTGATACACCATGTCGCTATTCCTAAAGATAAGATAATGGAAACTAAAATACAGTGGATCACTCTTAAAAATTACAAGGGTAGGAAAAAATTTTATTATAAAATGATGAAGGAAATGTTGAAAGGTAAGTATGCCCATGAGCATAAGGTTGAGGACATTTATTTAGAATGTAGGATTTAAGAAGATATAAGGAGACTTGATTATAGCCATCTCACTACCGATAATATTGAATATTTGAAACTAGATAACATTATGGATGATCTCTCTGATGACGAAAATATATTGGATCCTTCATATGAAGGTAATCAAGTTGCTTCTACTCCTATCCCTCTAATCTAATGGTTTGTAAAAGAGTGAACATCTATTATAGAGAGATTTTAACCTATTCTTGAAAAAAATGATGCTTGGTTAGAATCCAAAGGTATCAAAATAGAACATTTTAAGATAAGGTTAGAAGAAGAATATGACAAAGATACCATAAGGAAATGAGAGGAATTGAGGATGAAAAATAAATAAGAGGCCTCTACATCCACGTTCAAACCTAAATTTGTGTTTGTGAGTAAAGGTAAAAGAAAGGATGAAAAGGCTAGTGCTGATAAGAGTATTCAAATAGAGACACAAGAGAAACTAGCTATAAGTGAGGCACCACCTCAACCAATAGTTTCACAACCTTTAGTTCAATAGTCTCTACAATCTAAATTCACACAATCAAAACTTCTTATGGTTGAGACCTCTCAACCAATAGTTTCATAGGTGACATTTTTTGTAGTTCCTTCTATTAGTACATTTATGCCAATTATTTATGTTCCGCCTTAAGTTATTATTTTGATTCCACCTTATCATTCTAGTGTCACACTCTTCTATGTTCCCTCACAAGGTACTCTAGACCAAGTTTTTGATTCTTTATCTAATTTACCTAGTCCTTAAAAATCATTGGGATCCATAACCAATTTATATTTAAATTAATAGGATATGGATAAATTCATGTCTAAATCCTCCATCAAAACAACAACTCAAGATGATCTGAACAATAATTCAGATGACAATTCGGGTGATGGGTCCACCCCATTTGATGGCAGAACTTTTGAGAGCCATAACTTTTGCACCATAGCTCCAATTGACTCACCATTTGAACCGTTGGAAGTGTCCTAAATTTAAATTTTAGTAGTGTAGTCTAAAATAGTAAGTTTCTAAAAATAGTAATTCCTTGAATTTTGTATTGTTGTAAATCATGGAAGTCAAACCAATTCATCTCCCTTGAGATTGGTGACCTTCCATATCCTCCACACACCTTCAAAACATGTATAAATGAAGATGCAACCTGAAATGGAAATTAGACATCTCTTCTCAGAGATAAGCATATGTTTGGGTCTATAATTTTGATAAATAAAACATCTCTTTTTAGAGATAACATTATTTGAATTGTGTTGTTCTTATTTTTTGAATTATATTTCAACCAAAGATTTTCGAGTTTTGGATCACAAGAACCTATCACCCCAATATATAAATTACCATTAAAAACTAAGGTACCATTCACACCAACCCAAACTCCAACAAATTATAACCACAATCCCGCTAGTGTTAATCTCACTACCAAATACTTCCACTGTCTCACTTTCCATTCCACCTACTTCACAATCTATTATTCCTCCAAAAACATCACAGTACCTAGTTTCCTCTGGAGTAAAATATTCATCTGATCTTCCTCCTTGTCTCATGTACCAAACCCCCAAAAGGAAGAAGTAGGTTGTGTCTCTTAATGATTTTGATTTTTATCAACTTGTGCTGATAAAACCCAAAAAAACAAAGAAGGCCAAAACTATGTCAAGGATATTTTTTGAATCTAGGCACAAGTATGTTAAAGTTGCAGTGCCTCCTAAAGATAAAATCATTGAAGATTTTCAAGTGTTAGATTATGTAGTTGCATAGATAAACTTGGGGAAGCAAATTCATGAAGGTGTAAAAGAAGACTTGCAAGCACCTATGGCATCTTTGTTAGAAAGATATGACAAAGATAAAAAGATCAAGGATCAACTCAAATTACAAGTAGAATAGTTGACCTCTATTTTACTAGAGATCACTCAACATTCTAAGTCTGTTGAACCTATTTTTCATGAAAACACTAAAAAGGCAATTCAATAGGTATAGAAAATTAGATCTCAGGGTCACACGGTCAACGCCTAGATTGAGAGATTAACAACATAGGGTAATCAATGGTTACATTCTACCATTGGATTTTTGAAAAATTTGGGTGAAGTGAAAATAAAAATTTAATAAATAATTAATAAACTCACTCAAAATTTGGAATTTACTAAGAAATGCATTGATACATGGACTCATCTACGTCAATTCAAGCTAGATATCCTAGTTGAGAAAAAAATCATTCCAAATAGAAAAATATTTATTGAGTATAGGGAATTCTTGAGGAATAAATAGAAGTTATCAATAATCTAATTTAAGATCTTAAATAATATAAAGACATGTGTAATAATAAGATATTAGACCTTACAGATAAAACTAGAGAGCTTCCTTATCAAGTTAGAAATGACTCCCAAGAAATTCTTTTTGTGGAGACTATGGTTCAAGAGTTTACATCTTTGTTCCAAACATAGATTAAAATAGGAACATTCACAATGGAATCCATTAAATTTTTTATTTAAACTCAAGTCATTTTGGATAAACTACAAAGAATCTTAGACAAAAATAAGGATTTGTCAGTTAACCTAGAAGATTCTATCACAAGGGTCCTTGTCGTCTATAGGAATATATCAAGCCCAAATAATAGTGAGGTCCAAAATACATTGAAGAGATACAAGGAATATTTAGATAAGAGTAAAAAGGAAGAAATTCTTGTGTCTAAAGACACTTGGTTTATTTTTGTAACATTTCATATTAATTTTGTTTGGTACATTTTGCACATAGGAAAAGTACATAGTCTTAAGTCAAATAGGACTCTGTCAATGAATAAGTAAATGTATTTATGTATTTCCTATTTTTTTCATAACTCCTCTCTATAAATATGAGGATGATATTTGTAAAAAGGTCCACCAATTTTTATAGAAGTGAAGTGCTACCAAAATTGAGAAGCAATATTGAAACTTTGAATTCAAATTGGAAATCTTTTATCAATCAATATATTAGAAAGCAAGTGACCTTTCAAGATTTGAGTTGAAATAAAATTTTTATGTATTGGAGATGTTCTTACGTCTTTTCCATTACATTTTCCTATGTAATTGATTGAATTGTAGTGTGAATTTATATAAATCAAAAGGTGCCTGGAAGCTGATTTTGAAATATTTGAGATGCAATATCATTACTGGGTTTATGTTCATTATTGAGAAATGATTTTGGGGACTTTGAGTTTTAATTCATTATTTTTAGTGATTTTATTTTTATTGGAAACAAGGTAGAGACTTTGGGCTACACTTTATTCCATTATTTTATGATACATTTGTTGGTATTTTCTAGTTATTCTTTCAGATAACTAATTTTAATATCAATTATTGTTGCTCCAACAAGTAATTCCATATTTCTATACTAATTTTTAAGAAACAAAAGTCTTCATAGAATTAGATTGAAAGTGTACATCAATTATAAAAAAGAGAATTAGATGATATGGTAACACCCACTTTGATAAGAATAGTGCAAATAAGTGTAAATAGTTACTTGTTGTGTTAGTTAGAAATAAAAAGGGAGGCTCCCATTACTTGAGGAGATATTTTATCTCATCAAATTGTGGCTGAAATAACCATTTTGATACCTTGCTGTCGGTAATAAAATATTCACCCAACAACAAGGAAATGACATGCAAACACTCAAGAGTTGACATGCATGAGGTGGAGTATACCAAGCAAAGAGAATGGGTGAAAGATGAATAAAAAAACATTTTTATAAATATTTTCAAATGAAAACAAGGTTGAGATGAATCAGTTTGAAGGGTTGGAAACATGGTTTACACACCCAAAGCAAGCAATAGAGGATATTAGCAGTGTTTTCCTTAACATGTTTGTTAAATGTGCAGGTACACCATTGAAGAGAAAGAACTAGAAGAGGCCTAGTTATGTGGCCAAGGAACATTTTAACCTATATGAGAGGTATGTATCATCATAAACCATAAACTTGGGGGTAGAAGGCATCTAAAGAGGAACATACACCAAGTTGATTCTTATGATAATTTCTTCAGTGTGGTAGTATGATGAAGGGGCATCCTTTTGGATCACAAAATGGACTTATTTTTTTTTTTTGTTTTAATTTGTCTTTTAGTTATTTTTTAGGTGTAATAGGTCATAATTTTTTCTTAGGTGTGATCTAGTTTACAAGTTACATAAAATTTTAATTGTGGAGTTTCCCTCCAAAACTACCACTATGTGAAAATTTGAATTTTTGATCCTTGTTGAAGGATTTCCAAGCATGTCATGAAGGTGAAAAGGTGTTTAATAATGTGTAAGGTTAATTAAGGATATTTAAAGGTCATAATTTACATATTATGTCTATATCCATGTTCATAAAGTACATATAGTGGGAAAACATGAAAATTACAATGTAAGTTCAATAACCCAACATAGGAAACCTCCAAGAATCAGTTATGTATCTTGGTAAAGTCTGGTAGAATCAATTTTTGCTTAGTATTTTTTTTATTCCATTCAAAGGAGATAGATATGGATATGTAAAATAATGAATTTGATGAATGAGAGGACTAAGATATGAAATTTATGAGTACATTGATGTTGCATGGTTATAGCAGAGTATTGCTTATTTGAATACTCAAATGTGGTGAGAAATATTTGAATAGGTTATTTTTTTGATTTTTTAAAAAAATATTTAACCTATATTTTTAGATATATATAATGAGTTAAATTTCAAGGCAGTGACCCTTAAGGAGACAGATAGAACTATCAGCAGAATAAAGGTTTATATAGTCCTATTGAAGCTATGATCTGTGTATTGATAATTTAGCAAAGAGTTTCATGGATATTGGTAATGGAATTAACTAAATAGTATGGTGAATTATGTTTTTTCCATGTTTTTGTTAATCAAATTTTTTTCTTGATACATTCTAGTTAAGTGTCTTGCTTATTAAAACCTGTAGACTATCTAAGACTAGGTTTGTACCCTATGTTTGTTGACTTAGAATCTCATTTTGAATAATAAAGAAGGTTTTGAAGGGATTTTTATAGTCATGAAAGGTTATAATAACAATTTTAAATTAATATATACTATTTAAAAGTTATAAACAACCAAACCCTGAGTGAAACCCTGTTGAAAACCCTATTTTTTGTATTGAACACAGTGAAACTAGTCTGAGTTTTATTTGTTTTGAATACTCCAAAGGGTATTATGAGTTGGATATAAAATAAAAAATATGTGTTTTTCCTAGATATAAATTTTACAACAAATCATTTGGTTTGAAACCCTTTATAGACCAAGATATTGCATTTAGACTACCTTTGGCCAGTGTAGTGTTTACAAACCTTGCCAACTAGGGTTTAGCTTATTGGGAGAAAATAACCAGAAAAAAATATCAACTTTTATAATGTTGTGTATTTTTATGCCCCAAAATTTAATGAATTTATTTTAGGTCCTTACCATACTTTTAGTGTAGTAAATACTTCTAACATGTGACCTTGGATAAGGGCTAAAAAAGGCCTAATTGAGAAGGCTAAAAGAAGGCAAGTGGTCTTAGGGAATGAGGTAGAACCTAAAAATTGAAACATACGTGTATTAAAATAGGTTAAAGAATAATATAACCTTTTTAAGTCAAGATATATTGTAATTTTTCCATACAAGCTCATTATCAGTCAAACAGGGTCATAAGAGTGAAGCAATGATTTGGCAGAGTTTCATAAGTTGAAGATAAGTGTTTGAGATTATTTCAAAAGAGAAATAGAGGGATAATTTAGAATATTTTAAGTAATATAAGGATCTTAAAATATTATGTTATTATTTTAAAATTATACTTTCATAGTGAATGACATTTTGTGTCTAGTGAAGTGATCCTTTATTTAAAGACACTAGAAGTAAACTTGTGCAAGCTCTGCATCATTTATCTTTGGGGGTTTCTTCCTTAGAATTATCTTCCTAGTCCATTTTTTCATCCTAAATTTTCCCAATAATCACCTCTAGGGAAATTACTTTGACACCAATGTCACCTTATTGCTACTGAGGTTCCTTTGTTATCTCTTTTTGTTTCTCTAAGGCATTAATATCACCTTCTTTTTCTTTAGGTAACCCTTCACTAATTGGGCATGCCTCTTGTAAAAATTCTTCTTCCCTCTTGGTGGGATCACTTGGCACTTACCTGACCATTTAAACTACTATTATTATGCTTTTGGTAAACTTCAAGGTCCTTTTCTCTACTTTGGCCAATTATTTCTCCCATGCAAGTCCCTAATTATCTTCAAGAAGCAACCCCTTATTGATCTCCTTATTTTATCCTCTTCTATTTTTGAAGGTGGTGTGGAGGCTTATTCACTAGATGAGGGGTTTATCAACTCCTTTATTTCCTCAAGATTGGTGGTTGTGCCACTTTGTAGGGATTCTTATACATCTTCAATGCTGGGCTCCTCCTCCCCTTCTATCTGTAGGATATATGTCCCTTATCTATCTTCTTTAGTCTCTTCCTATATTTTAGGCATGATGGTTGCCTCTTTCTCCATCTCTACAAGATTTATAGTAGGGAAAAAAATAGGTCCCTTAATATTTTTCTTGTGATTTTTTGGAGGAATTACTCTCTAGCATGCAGGTCACACACTTCTTTGGATCTAAGGGAACAAGTTTCTCTTTGAAGATAATATTTAACTATATGTGCCCTATGATTTCTTTAAGCCTCTCTCCTTATTTCTCTTAGAGAGTCTTCTCTTGCAGATTTGGCATAGCCTTCCCTTCATCACTGACTAAGAGGGGCACTCATCATCCTTTTCATGATCGCTTCCCTTTTTGTGTTGCTTAATTTCATAGTAGAGGTTGAATATCCTCCCATTGATTATCACTCTCTTAAGGGAATGGATGTCCATCCTATCTATGTCATCTTCATCATCCTTTGTGTCCTTGGCTCTAAGGTACACAAAGTATCACCTCATCCTACTTTTGTCTTGATTCATGGTCTTGATTGAGATTTCAAGATATTGTGCATTGGGGATTCTCCTTAGTACCGGTATGAAATACTTGGTCAAGAATGCATAAGGAAATTGAAGCCACCCTAAAAGGTTATCATCCATGAGTGCTAGGTGCATAACATAGCAATGCTATATTAAAAAAAGGTTATCATTCACACCATTTATTGAGAAAGTTCCTAAGGGATGCACCACTCATTCCAAAAGTATTTAATGTATCAGTCACATCACCCTTGCACTCAATTCTTATACTTCTACAAGAATCTAGGTGGGAAAATGAAGTCTTTTTACTTAATCATAGGGGACTCTTGGTTGGGTGGGAACACCCATCATTGGTATTCATCACCATCCATCACACATATCTCCTCCATCACTATTAGGATCAACATATACCCTAACCTAAAGGTTTTATGCACTCAATGACACTCTTATGTGTTCTTAACAATCTCCTCAGTAATGAACTTGAAGATGTTGTATTTCACCCTTTGTGCCATGTGATGGGAAATGCACAAGAAAGTCTTGATAATATCATACCATCAGCCTTTAGGGCATAGTTTGGAGCTAACCAAGTGTGTTGTTGCCCTTGTGTCAAGGTCTTAAATGTCCTTGATGTGAAACATAAACCCTGACTTGTATTAGCCCAAGAAATTTATAACTTGTTCAACCTCCACTTTATCCTCCATTATTTCATGTACATCTACCCCTATGCCTAATAGTCTCATGATTATATTAATGAGGCTTGCTAAGACCCTCATGTGCCATATTATGAAGTAAAAATGGTTGACATGCACATGTAAGAGGAGGAATTAGACCAAATATTTTAGCTTACCAAATCTTGAAAAATAAAATAATTATGTGGTACTTTTGGTTGATAATTTGTCTTTAATGGAGACATCAAAGAGTTTGGAACCAACCTTTGTATTCTTTTCCATTTCTACCATAAGATCCTAGTTTAACTCTTGCACATTTATCCCTATCTAGTGGTTGTAGTCCTTCAATTTGTATGTGTGTGAATGATAGCCACTTCTTCCCCACCATGACCTCTATAAGAATTGAATTTATATGTAAGTAATATTTATGCTTGCTTATGGGTCTAATTTCATGACCCTTATGCCTTCCACTAGCTACACCTCCCATTTTATAGTGGTTGTTTCTTTTACTACCTGCACTTTATTCACATCCTCCTGTGCCTATGGGATACCTATGACTAGCCTATTTTCCCAATTCTAAACCTATTTTTGTTGAAGCACAACTATTTGATCTTCCTAAAACCCAAAATTTTACTTGGTACTTCTTCACAGTGATGGGAAATGTGACTATGCATCCAGTTCCCAAGCTTCCTTCACCATTAATGGTGTCTTAGTTGTTTTATGAAAAATTTACTACCCTATTTCTATATCAATTTCTTTCCACTCGTATCTTTTTCAATTCAAAATAGAACTAAGTATTCTCTTTTTTTAACCATTATCACTTGAGGCATTGTGGATGATTATTTTTCTCTGGTAGCATTATCTAGTTTTAATGGCTTCATCTCTATGCTCTATTGTGAATTCTTATAAAGGTTAGTAACCTCTTAAAGTATATCATCTACCCCTTTATATTCTATTTTTTATCTACCTCATTAATGGTTGGCATTGTGTATATTTATTTAAATCTACTAAACCTATGAAATCCTCTAAAATCTACCACCAACTACTCATTTATTACATATCTGTATGCTCTCACTTGCATAACATTAAATTTTGCTAATGGTTTATTCAATAAAGTGATAGGTAATTCAAATGGTCACTTCCCATCGACTGTTGGGTGGGTTCCAACTATCTTAATAGTCATTATATTATGCTTTATTTGACTTGGTACAACCTTTACCCTTATTATGGAAACCTAGGTGCAGCACTTCACATGCACACAATTCAACCTCTTCAATTTCATCTCTTCATAGTGTTGCACTTCCTTAAAAGTAAACTTCTCTTTCTTAGTTGATTTATCTATTATTTAATGTATCTTTCTTTGGCATTTCCTACCCCATAAAAATCTCTACACTGGTCCTCCATCACTTCATTCTCTTCTCTTCATTTCTTGCATATGAACATCTTGTGCACCTTTCTTTTGTTAACTAGTACTCACAGTGTTTTGAACCTAGTAAAATTCACATTCCAAAAAACTTAGGTGTTTATCCTCAAGCACTTATAAAGTGACCATACTCAACTCACCCAACTAGATTTATTCATGTAAATGCCAAAAAAACTCTCTTGTGGACCTGAAAGTGACACACTTATTCTCTCAACATAAATGAAAAAACATAAGGAAATATTTAGCTTACACCAAATCTTATCATAATTAAAACAAAGAAACTAACTTGTGATCAAAAATTTGGTATTTGATGGTGTAAGTTCCATCTTAGTGATTGTATATCTTCAATATGCTTCCATTGAAATGTCCATGGAGTATTTCACCCATCAACATGCACATTTTACATGCTCCAGTCTCTAATATACTATGGATGACATAAGGCCCCATACAACTAATTTATAACTTACCTAGGTGTTTGAGGTACTTAAATTCATATAGTAAGACTAGTGCACCTTTTATAAATATCTTACACTTGATGTGCTTATCATGCCATACCTTTTGGCATGCCTTTTCTATCTGTTGGTTCCTCTATGTTTGGGTGTGTGTATATACAAGCACTCCAAGTCTTTTAGGAATGCATTAAAAAAATACTAGTCATCCAACTAATTAATACATGTAATTCATAATGAGGGGAATAGGAATTCTATAGGTAAAATTGCCTCTTCACTCAATACCAATTGAAATGGTGTAGCCTTATTTAGGCACTTGTACATAGTGCGATAGGCCCATAATATTTATAACACAAGATCATCCCAATACTTGTGACCAATGTTGAATATTTTTGTGAGGCACTTCCCCAATATTTTATTAAATTAATCTATGGTTTCATTGACTTAGGGATGGTAAGGTGTCATTTATTGGTGCAACACCATATATTCAGTCAGCTAGATCTGAACATTTTTTTTGATGAAGTGTGTGCCATAGTCTCTAGTAAAGCTAAGTGGGCAGCCATATAAACTAATGATATTCTCCCAAATGAATCTTGATACTATGGTAGTTGTATAATATTTGATCATTGCTACTTCATCCCACTTAGTGAAGTAATATATGGTAGTTAGAATGTATTGCGTGCCTGTGTGTTTTAGTGGGAGTAATAGGCCCAATAAAGTCAATGTTCTATTTTTCAAATGGTGCATATTCAAGGATGGGGATGCAAGTAATATCATCCCAATGGTTGGGTTTTACCATGTGTTGGTATATGTCACATGCTTTAGTGTACTCTTTTACATCATGGAATAAATTTGGCAACCATAATTCTAATTGTAATACTTTGCACACCATAGCATCTCTAGTGTAATGACCTCTTGCAATCCCCTCATGCACCTATTGTAGTATTGAGTCTCATTTATGATCTAGGATATATTGGCACATAAACTCATCATGTCTAAAATTACATAGTTCCATGCCAATGAATTGAAAAGGGGTGGTGTGAACTGTGAGTTGCATTTTCTCCATAGTCATCATGGTCTGGTGTGTAGATCCAAAGGTAAAAAATCTGGTGATCTATGCCAATCCTTCAAGGATGTGTTGGAATCTATAAATTATTGCATCGAGCATATCATCTTTAATAGGTGCTACCACATTGCCAAATTTGATTCAAGATAAATGGTTTGAGCCTGAGTTTTATTTTTCAAGCTTTACTATAATAAAGAACTAGAACTCTTAAAATAAAATAATCCATTGACTAATGTGCCCATGTAAAACAAGATTATTCACTAGGTACTTAAGTCCATCATGATTAGTGAATAAGATGAAGGGGTCACCAGTAAATATTATTGTAACTTTCTTAGGGTATAGACCATGAAAATCACCTAGTGCTCAGTTGTGTAGTTATATTTTGCCTTGGTTAGTTTTTTTTCGTGAAGGAAATAGGATCATCTATTATTCCCTCACTTGGTCCTGAAAGAATGACACTTATCATAGAACTAGATGCATCAATGTGAATGTGGAAGGGATTCACCTAGTTGAGAAATTAAAATATTTGTGCACTTGCTAGTTTGAGTTTTAGGGTCCCAAATGCATCTTCTTATGTTATGTCCTAATAGAATGGGACATTCTTTCACAAGAGTTCTTCTAGCAACACTAAAATCTTGGCATAGTTCCTTACAAACTTCCTTTAGTACCCATAATGTCCAAAAAAGGCATGAACATCTTTCTATGTTGATGGGGTCTACAACTGAAGGATAATTGTAATCTTTGTTGAATAAATGAGTAGACCATCCTTACAGATGATGTGCCTAATAAAAGTGCTAAATGGTGTTGTAAAAATACATTTCTTGAGGTTTAATGAATTTTGAAACTTCTTGCACCTTCTAAACATAAGGTGCAAGTTTTCATAGTGATCCTTCACTAACCCATACACTATCTAATAATCTAACTATACGTGGAATAACTTTTAAATAAATTCTTTGAAAGTGGTGATCACCACTTGGGATAACACAACTAATGCATTATTCAACCCAAAGGGTATCACATTGTAAGTGAAACAACACCATTTAGTTGTAAATATGGTTTTGGGCTTGTCTTCCTCCTTGATTTAGACTTGATAGTATCCTAAGAACCCATTAGTAAAGGTGTATAAATCATAACCTATGATGCCATCCAATACTTCATCAGTGAATGGATTTGGGAAGGGGTCAATTATGCAAGTGGTATTCAATAGTCTATAATCAACACAAATCTAGATGCATTGATCCTTTTTGATGATGATGACCATTAGGCTAACCCATTGAGATTCCTTCACAAAGTAGATGATTCTAATGACTAACATTCCATCAATCTCCATCTTGACCTTGGTTTGAAGATTTGGGTTCCTCCTATAAGGTTGCTTCTTGATGGATCTTACGCCATCGACTAATTTGATGTTCATCTTCCTAAGGGATGGGTGTGTGCCTTTCATGACTCTATAGTTACAATGAAATAAGTCTTAGAATTCCTTCAGGAGATCCATAATATGCTCTAGTTATGTGTCAAACCAAGAGGCACCTACAGTGGCAATCTTTGGTTCCCCCTCTGAACTAATATCTACCTTGATAGTTCTTAATGGAAGTTGATAGGGTTCATTATTATCTTGGTGTGAAGCTTTGACTTGTCTACTACCCTTGGTTTTTTTTACTTGAAGATGGGTAGGGTCTTCTTATTTTGGTGTGATATCCTCAACTTGGCACACTAAATTCTTCTTTCCAGTCAAAATCTTCTAGTTACATGCCTTTTATGTGTCATCATATTCATCATTAGATTCATTATTGAGAGTTTGATCTTCAAATAAGTTGGGGAGTGCTAACCATTTTCACTAAACATGTATTTTATGTGCTCCTCCAATATTGTAGTGTCCTCAAACATTGACCTTCAAACTACATGTAGTAGATCAATCAATTTAAGGTTTTTTGAAGAAAAGGAGAAGGTGTGAACAAACCACTCCTTAAGGGCATCCCGTTTGGTTCTCATAATAAATCTCATTGAATACATACCATTCCCATGCCCAAGTCTTAAAGGTACTATAGAAGGTGTGTAGCCATAGGTTCCTTAGGGAATTTTTTTCACAAATAGTATAATTATTCATAAAGATGCACATGTGTTATAGGGTCAAATTCACTAGAGTAGGCTGAAATTTCTAAGTCTTCATTACTCTTTTTGAATCTAGTGTAAATAGATACCTTCACATCTTTCCAAGTAGTAAAGATAGGATTTTGTGCTTCCCACCAATGAGTGGTAGTGTTATTCAATGTATACACTAGTGCACCCATCCTATCCACCTCTTTTTGGATGCATGACTCAAGATCACGAATAGAGTCTTCTGCTAGATTACTCCCTCCATATCTTGGGAGCACTAAATTTTTTCACTTAATAAGGCAAAACACTCTTTTCCCTCTTTTTGGTGTAAGGTACCCATCTTTTATAAATGTGCTTGATCTATACCCATCTTATTTTTATTGGTTTTTGTGTTTTTGCACAAAACAAGTGACACCTTCGACTAGTGGTCTCATATACTTCCTCGACCCATCAATCAAAAGAAACATCAATGGTGTTTGAGGATAATTGTCCATCTTCCTAAGAGAGGATTCCTTGACTAGTTGGGTCTAGAGTTTTAGTGCCTTATGCTGTGATGTTATAGATGTGGTTGATCACATCCTCAATGTCCATGCTCTTGACATAAGGGGTCCTTGTTTATTTTATATGGGTATAACTACCCTCTCCTTTCTATTATAAAATGTTAGTAACACCTTTTAAAGTGCATATCTAAATTATTTTCATAACATGATGCCCTTCTTAATAATTCTAGGTAGTTATCCTACTCTGCTAACTCTATCACTTCAAAGTTAACATGGAATTTTATTCCCATTATATCTACAATTGTACTCTTCATAATTTCAATATGTTTCACTTGTGCCTTATTTATTATTAAGAGTACATGAGGGGAAGGCCTCAAGGCTGGCCAACCCATTTTCTCTTAGTGTTCTTAGTCAGGATGTTAATCTTGATGCCTATGTCTACAATAACTTCACATATAGACCATCCATAACTAGTGGCATCCACTAAGATTTCTTACTCATATTCAACATTTTATGTGTTTTTAAATTCTCATTCCCTCTCCATGCATGGCATGATGACTTAAAATTGATTTTGACCCATATTCTCCAAGAGAAAGTTCTTCAATAGGGGGAACATTCCTTCTATCTATAGGAGGTGTAGGATCTCAGTTAATTCTTGTATCTCTATTTCCTAGCTATCCTACTTCTTAAAAGAGGTGGTAACCTACGGTTCAAGATCTTGTGCTAATTGGATATCCCCTTTTAGGTTTTTTATGACACTCATATCTTACTATAACATGTATTTTTGGTGTGTTAGGTCTGGATATGGCATAGATTTGGGTTCAGGCTACACTATGCACTTGTTTTTACCCTTATTCCCATATTTTAAGTGTAATTTAGGTACTGGCACAACTAGAAATTGAGTGGTTAATCCACTATGAGTAGTTTATTTCACCTTAACTACCTCTATGCATGTAGGTTGTGCCTTTGGGGTCCATTTTTCTATTTTTTCTCATTCTTGATCATTCCTATGTCCTTGTTTATGCTAGGCTTGCCTTGGGTCAATTTTTTTTATAGGTTAGGGAATTACTCAACCTTATGGGGTCCTTAACAATACCCATACATGGGATGTGTGTAGTCATGTTGATAATGCTCTGTTGAGCCACACTTATAACATGAGCATGGTGGAAACCTTCCACCATTGCATCCTCTATCTCACCCTCTGGTGCTTTATTGCATCCCAAATCCTATGTTCCATTGGTTATAGACCTCATTACCTTATTTTTATTTCCCTCTAACTACTACAGTGTCCTACCATGTGCCTCTTTCCATGTTCTTGTGCATTTTTTAAATCACCTAATAATCAATAATGGTATAGGTGTAGGCATCATATAAATGACAATAGGTGGTTGTGTTAACTTGGATGGTGTATTAAAACAAAGGTTAGCTATGGATATATGTGCCTCTTAATAGACTTCACAACTTAAGAGCAAAGTTTACACATTCCTCTATGGGTAGTTAATCCTATTATGGACTTCTAATTCATAGTTGGTGTAACATAGTCCACTTTCAATGTCATGTGATGAGTTGGCAATAAGATTCTAGAGCTAAGAAGCCATAGATGTAATTTTCACTTCCATAAATGGTTTTATCTTGATATTTGCACTTCTAACTACCTTGGCTCTGAATGTGCCTTTAAGTGCTTCTTAAGGGTCTATAAAAGTCTTCATGGAGAGCACTCTTAGGAATGGCATGAACAACCCCAAAACGAACCATTGCACATGCTAAAAAGGGTGAATATCATATGTTAGATTCAAAATGAGAGTTTTGAACCTTGCATCGTACATGCACACACTTTTAGAGATTCCTTGGCTAATATTTTTTTAGCATGATAATGCTTTGTTGTTCAAACTCTAGAATGTCAAATTCCTTCAAGAATGCATCTTTTAGGGTATCATAGTTAACCATGGCTTGGTTAGGATCAAATTTCTTATACCAAGTGTGGGCATGATCAAGTAAAGTGGTCACAAATTCGGTAGCCTTTTACTTTGACTAGGTTATGCCTCATGTGTGCCACTATAGTTTACACTTTAGCACATGTTCTATAGAATTCTCCATGACATAATACTCTAAGAAGTACATAACCATTTTTTATTAGATTTGTTATGGGGGGTAGCTAGTATTTGAGGTTCTTATCCCCCTGATGCTTATCTTAGTGGCGGTCCTCTAAAAACTTTAGTTACAAGGTAAGGCATTGGTCCCATCATTACTATTAGCATCATTGATGTCATTGGCACTGTGATACTTACTTGTAGTGTGGGAACACTTCTTATGGGTTATTGCTCACTTTGCATTGATAACATCAACTAAGTGGTATGCTCACATTTAAGTTATATTATTGTGAGATAACACCCAATGATATAGACGTAGTTGTGTTTACCTCTTTGTATAGAATAATCTATTTAATAACAAATTTGTAATCAAAGTCTACAAAATGTCTAAGATCTAAGTCATTAGTAGAGTCAATTATTACTTATGTAATTTTTTTAAGTGGGGGATCTAGCATGTGAGCATGCACCATAGGTTCAAAGGGGGTAGGTGAATCAAGCATATCTATAGTCACCAAATTCTATAAGAACCCAAAAAACTCCATACCTATCAAGTGTTGAGCTTAATTCATTACTTCATTATATCTCTCATCCTCATGCTGCTATATTTCAAAATATCCTTCACCATGTCATGCCCACATGTTATAGATTATCTCATCACTTTTAGGTTCTATATATTTTATCAGTCAATGCTACCTCTTATTATAGGTCTATCTTATGATCTCAAAAGTAAAATTTTACTCATCCCATTCTATTACACCTCACCTACACATCCCCTTTCCCCTTTGCATTACTCATATGTGAAAGGAATTTAGCCTTCCATCCCTAAAGTTTAAGAACCATAATCCACCATTAGCTTTAGAGATTTGCATCAAATTCCTTCACATACATGCCTTTAGGGTTATGCAAAAAGTGATACTCCACTTCCTTAGGGCATGAATGCATCAAGACTATTAACTCAAGTATGTAACTATTCAAAGATATTTGATACCATTTATCTAATTATCTAGTCTACATAGAATTTAGGGTCTAAATCCTCTCTAGGTTCTCCTTTATCCACTCATATAATTATTCATAGCTTCTTCTTACATGGGTTGAATATGTATCTAATGAATTTCACACATGCTTAGGTAACTCATAGAAAAAGACCTCATACAAAGCATCATATATGTTATTCTAAACCCATTTCCTTTGGTTGAATATCTTCCACCTATTAAATGTAACACTTGATGTTTTTGAGATAAAATCAATACATCATTAAATCACACCATTGCAACAACAAAATTCAACATGAGTCCTAGAAATGGAATTAAAATGTTGTAGAAAAGAGGACAAAGTTTCCTTGGTTAGTTTTTGGTTTATTACACCTAGGCATAAGCATGGAATATTCCCTTTATACTCAACATTTGAACACTCAATTACACCAACATCAATCCACATAAGGCACAGGCCTTATGTACTCACCTGAATTATAGTTGAGAAGGAAATAGGGCTCGCATTGGGCTAGTTGTGCCATGGCATGAAGACTCTAATTAGGGGGCTTGATCAATTCTTTGAAAGCTTTAGGTAGGTACATATGTGCAAGCCTTATGTGGGATAAGCCTAATGTCATATGAGAAAAACCCTTCCATGAACTAAGTCTTGTGTCATCTAAGTGATTAAGGGGTCACAAGGCTACTTCCACTCAAACTACTCAGGCTAGACATGCACTCCTAACAAAGATAGGGATACTTGAGCCATATTCTATGCATAATATTTAAGCAAAATGAAGATGGCATCATGAAAGTTTATAAGGAATCCATTAATGACATGAACTAATAGCATAGTTTAGAATTAATTAATAGAATTTAAATATAACATTACAACCATTAATCATTCTAGTAACAACATAAAATGCATGTAAACCAGACACATTGTGTTAATCCAATAATATTAATTATTAATTATAGTTAAAAATAGAGTATATAATTAGATTATAGCACTAAACAACCCAAGGGATCATAAGTGAGTTTGGACACATAAAAATGGAGACTTTATGGCTTCCATGCTATTCCTAATCCTAATGGTTATTGAAGTAATGTTTTCTAAGGATTCATTTTGCTAGATATCCATTGAAAATTTCTATTTCTCCTCTACCTCAACTAGTTCAAGCTCCTTAAATAGTTTTGAGGAGCATCTTTGTTATGGTGGAAGGTACACACTGAGTTCTGATCTAGAGCTTGGTCATCATAACCATTGGCTCCATAACCTTTCAAACTATATGCTACAATCACCATGTCTCACTAATCCTAGAAGATGCCCTAAAAATCTAGGAGATAGTTAGACACCTACTAATTGGTACAAAATATACACTACACCCTCCATCTGGTACCAAAATGAAAAAGGAATAACCAATTCAAAAAATGATTCCTTCATTCCTAGGTGGATGTCAATTTGGTGTGAATCCTTTACCTAATGAGATAAGGGGTCCAACATGGGATATTGTAAAAATTAAAAATCCTACATTGCCTACAAAATAGGTAAAACTTGATAGTTTTAATCTTTGTGATTCTAAATCCCTACATTTAATCAAGTGTTTTTGTACCCATGATACCTATATACATATTAAAAATTCTCATCGTAGTTACACTACATGGAAAACTTTATTTGATTTGTATGATAAAAATCCTAAGCATAAGAAGATAGATATCCACATGCAATTGTTTACTTTGTCATTAGATTAATATGGGGATATGGGAGAGTACATATCTAAGTTGAAGAATATTTCTACTGAGTACCATAAGGTTGGGTTTGGAAAACTAGATGATGATCTAATAGTTACTACTGCATTGAAAGGACTACATGTGTCCTATATGAACTTTATAGAAATGTTGTATGTATCTGAAAAGATCATAGGCATTAATTTTAATAAATTATTTGAATTACTTATTTAACATGACCTCTCTCTACCCAAGAAATCAAATGAAAGTGAGGAAGCCCATATTTTAGATTCCAAGCCTAGTTTATCTTCTTCTGGTCAACAAAACTATAGAGAGAATAATTATAAAAGGGGTCAAGGTTATAAAGGAGTTAGATTTTAAAAATGAGGTAGAGGATATCATTAGAATAATTATTCAAAACAAAAATCTATCCATTCTCATTAAAATGAGATGAGTGATAGAGGATGTGTTCACAACTCTTATAGAGGTAAAGGTCAAGGTCGATCAGACATTTAGTGTCATAGATGTGGGAAATTTGGTCACATTCTCTCTCAGTGTAGGATTCCTTTTGACAAAATTTTGAGGCCATAAAAAGTGACTATGTCTAACTCTATTCAATATTATGACTGTGATTATGATGATTCTAAGAATGTTGCTCATGAATATGCATTCACTACTTTAGGGAACATTGATTATATAGAATATAAGGTAGAGATGAGTTCATATATGTGTGGGTTTTAGATATAAGAGCAATGAAAAACATGACATTTAGGTGAGACTTCTTTTGGAATTTTAAACAAGATTATTTATATTTGGTATCCTTGGTAGATAAGTATATGCATACTCCATAAGGTCTTGGGTCAATTCAGATTCTCCTTCCTAATGGATCTATGAAATACTTGGAGAATGTTTGGTATGTTATTACATTGCAAAAACATCTTATTTCCTTCATAACTATTCATAAGAAAGGTTATCAAATTTTTCTTGAAAATGGGTTCATTTATATCAATTTAGTGAAGGATGGGTATAAACCCATGTATATAAGATATGAGCATGGAAATTTGGTTAGATTACATTGTAAAGTGCTTCTTCCCATAGTTATACTTACATAAGTTGTTGATTCAAGTACAAGTACTATGTCTACATAATTATTATGGAATCTCTACTATGGACATTTGAATGTTCACTCTTTAGTGGACCTGTAGAGATATGGTATGGTGAGTGGGTTTCCCACTTTTTACAAAGATAGTATTCTTTGTGAATCATGTGTTTTGGGCAAATAAAATATGGAAAATTTTCCTAAGAATTATTCATGGTGAGCTAATATATGTTTGTAGTTAGTTTATAGTGATGTATGTGACAATAATAAGTCATCCATTAGAGGGTGTAGGTATTTTGTGTTGTTTATCAATGATTTTTATTGGATGACTTGGGTGTTTTTCATGAAAAATAAAATATAAGTTTGCACTAAGTTTATTTATTGGTTACACTTAGTTAAAAAAGAAATGGGTTCACACTTGGCCACTCTTCTTTTAGATAATGGTGGTGAGTATACTTCAAATGAGTTTTTAGATTATTTTCAAGAACATGGCATTAATAAAAAATATAGTAATGCTTATAATCCACAAAAAAATGGAGTATTTGAACAAATGAAGAGGATTTTAGAGGGCACAACTTGAGCTATGCTACATTATAAATAGCTCGATGATATATTTTAGGCTGAATCCATTGGTACTATAATGTATTTGAGAAATAGGTCCCCTACAAATACACTTTTGGGAGAACTCCATATGAGCCTTGGTATGGGTTTAAAGCAAAAGTTAAACACTTGAAAGTTTTTAGATGCCTTTGTTTCACTTTAGTTCCCACTGAACATAGAACTAAGTTGGAACCATGAAGCTAAAAATGTATATTTATTGGATATTCAAAAAATAAAAAGGGGTATCATTTGCTTGCATAAGATATAAGTAAATTCATAGTAAGTAGGGATGTGATATTTTATGAATTTGGTACTATGAACACTATAGAGATTGATTCTTAATTTGATAGGTTAGAAAGGAATATTTCAAAATGTGGTAAGGGATTGAATAATGAGGCCAACTCTCATAGGTTATAGTATGATATTATTATATCTTATATTTACTCTAGTACTTCACAGGTTCATGACTTAGACAATTTTGAAGACAATTTTGAAAATTCTCTAAGTCTTGCTTCAACTGGTGCACATGATGAGAATTCTAGTGTTCTTGATTTGAATAATTTAAACAAATATCCATAATGGGATCAAAGTACTTTTTATAACTTAGTGACATATGAAATTAGTCGCATAGGTCCCAAGAGTCCTCATAAATAGGTGAAATATGTAATGGTTTTTACTAATTCTTCCATTGAGACATCTACTTTTGAAGAGGCTTCTACTAAATAGGTTTGGCAACAAGCAATGAAAAGTGAGTATGATGCAATTCTTAACAATAATAATTGAGTTTTAGTTGATCCTCCTCCACATGTTCAACCCATAGTATGTAAATGGTTTTGTAGGACTAATTATAAATCATATGGCTCCATTGATAAAAATAAGGCAAGATTTATTATGAAAGGATATCCCAACAAGAAAGTATTGACTATGAGGAAACATTTACACCAATTACGAAATGACACACTATTCATATGGTACTTGCCTTAGTAGCACAAAATGGTTGGAAATTAAATTAGATGGATGTTAAAATTTATTTTTTGAATGGTCATTTATAGGAATAAGTATATATGAAATAACCTCAAGGTTTTGAGAAAGTGGGTTCAGAGCATAAAGTGTGTAAATTAATCAAAACTATCTATGGGCTCAAATAAGTACCTAGGGCTTGGAATGAAAAAATGGATTCATAATTGAAGAAATTTGGCTTTAAAAATAGTTAATCTAATGATAATATCTATATTCAAGTGTGTGGTAATAAATTGGTAATTTTTGTTCTCTATGTCAATGACTTGTTTATCATAGGCAATGATGACAACCATAACAAGTCTGTGAAGAAGGAATTAAAAGATGGGTTTGAGATGACAAATTTTGGACTTATTCAATATTACCTTGGCATATAAGTAACTCAAAAAGAGCAAAGAATTTTCATTTCACAAACTAAGTATATTTATGAGTTATTAAAGAGGTTTGGAATGAATGATTACAAACCTACCCTCACTCCCATGGAAAGTAGCTTGAAATTGTCTAATGATGATGGTAGTGATTTTATTGATGGAACCAAATATAGATAGTTAGTGGGAGGTTTAATATATTTTATGAATACCAAGCCTGATATATAGTTTTTAGTTGGAATTTTACCTAGGTTTATGCATGATCCTAGATGAATTTATTGGCATGCAGCAAAAAGAGTATAACGTTACCTTTAGGAAATGAAAACATATGGCCTTGAGTACCACTGCAATAAAAAAATCAAACTTATTGGGTATTGTGATGCAAATTTTGGTGGATGTGTGGATGATAGAGTGTCTACAATAGGATATACTGTGCATATGGGTTCAACTACCATTACTTGGTGTTGCAAGAAGCAGGATACAATGGCAAATTCATTAGTAGAATCATAATACATCACAACATGGGATGGTTCTAGATAAATTATATATTTATGTCACATTATTGAATATCTTTGAATTTTTTATATTGTTCTAACACACTTGTAAATTGATAATCAAAGTAAAATAAATATGTCTAAAAATCTAGTATTTCATGCCAAAACAAAACATATGGATGTCAAATATCACTATCTATGAATGATGGTGGCAAAGAAAAAACTTTATCCAATATATTTCCCAACTACTAATCAAACAACTGACATTTTCATAGAACCCCTTGATAGAATTAAATTTGATAAATTCAAAAAAATGCTTGGCATGTGTCTAAAGAATTGACTTTGGATCATGGGGGGGTCTATAAGGACTTGTTCCAAAGTGTTAACATTAGGTTAGGATGTTAGGTAAATAATAAATATTAAGTAAAATAATAAATTTAAAGGGACATGCATCTTTTATAAAGACACCCCTTTAAACAATATTTAGTTATATTGATTTATATTGCTAAGTTATATAATTAGAACTAGCTTTCAGGTGAAATTCCCATGAGAGTTGATTAGTAAGTTGTTTGGTTTTACCGGTCATGGGTAAAACCTATAAATACATGTTTTTCTATGTAAAAAGGGTTAACAAGATATAGACACCCTTTTAATTTGCTTGTTTTATTTTGATTAATAAAATACTTATGGACCCACCTCAGTGGGCACAAGATTTATCTTAGGTGATTTTATTTGGTTAAATCAATTGGAGTGTTATCACAAGAGACACCATAATAACAAGTATCCACAATCCCAGCGTAGATATGTTGTATACCACATAGATCAACACAGTTAAAAAATGAGACACCCACATCAAATCCACAATATCAAGAACAAGAGTACGAGACTACAAAATTTGTAGTTAAATATTCCACCACATGATGAGTCCTCAGGGAAGAGGAAATGACTAAAGAAGGCACCCCCCATATTATTTTAGCAAAAATAAATATAAACTGAGGGATGGAACATCTAAAGCGACAAACATAAAATCCAAATAGAGGATTAACTATAGGTTTCTAGTAGATCATCTATGGTGAAAGTATGACAAATTTGGTTATAGATGAGTGGATAAAAAATGAGATGGATCCCATCATTCAGACCATTAGGAAAGGAAAAAATAAATAGAAAATCATTAAATCAAAAAGTAGAGACAAAGAAATATTTGTCTCTTAATCAAATATGGAGTCTTTAGAAGAGAAATAAAAAGATAAAGTATGGATGGGTGAAGAAAAAGATACAACATAAGAGTTTTTTGATGTGTTTATACTAATAGGAATATGTGCAAAAAAGAAGGCAACATGCCAAGCTTAAGTAAAATGTATGATATTTTAGATCTGGAAGAAAAAAAATAATAAGATAAAGTTTAGAATATAAGAATCTAAATTCATTCACTATGGATGATACAATAGGGGTTTTGTATGATACCTTTCATGAAGAAAAAATAAATACATAGGAGAGGAGAAAATAGCCTAAGATAATTGGAGAAAAATATCAATAAGAAGCATTAGAGAAGGTAGTAGAGGAAAAAACCATGTCCCTTTAAGGATAGAGAGAGAGGCTAAGGAAACTAGAGTATAGAGAGATAAGAACCAAATAAAAAAGAGACTTGGTGGTGGAAACTCTATTAAAAAAACTCCAGGTGTTGAAGGAAATAGAAGGTTTTGTTATGGAATAGAGGACATAAATGGAAAGGGTGTTAGGGGAAAATAATCAAAACACATGATATTTTAGAGATTTATACAAATTAGGCTTAGAAAATTATATAAAAGGGAAAACCAAAATAATAATTAAAACAAAAATCAAAATTATAAAAATAAATAGAAAAAAAACAAAAAGTAGAAGAGGTAAAACAAAAAGAAGAAGATAAGAAAAATTAAGAAGAAAATAAAATAAAGGAAGAAGAAGATAATAAAAATGAAGGATAAGAAAATAAAAAAAAAGAAAGAAGAGGATAAGAAAAATGAAAAGGAAGATAATAAAAAGGAGAAAAATTAAATTAAAATAAAAGAGGAAGACAAGAAAATAAAGGAAGAGACAGAACAAAAAAATAAGGAAGAAGAAGAAAAGAAAACGTAAGAAAAGGAAAAATTGAGTAAATAAAACAATATAAATAAATTTGGGAAATTTTTTAATAAGAAACAAAATCCAAAGAATAAAATAATAAAAAATGAAAAGGGGTAAATAATTTATTTACAAGCTTTAAAAATAAAGGGGATACCATAAAGATACAAATACAGAGTGCTCTAAGTGAGATAAGCACTATTATGATTAGTATAGCTAATCCAAGGCCCCCCTTGACAAGAGTAAAGGCAAACTTGGCTTGAAATAAGTATTTTAACTCTACCATCATGGTGGCACTAATTTTTAATCAACATACCCCAAGAGGATATATTGTTATAGATTTTTATAAGCTCACACCAATAGAGAAAGAATAATCTAGGTAAACCTCATCTAAATCAATAAAATAGATTGGATGGCATGATTTTTAAATATTTAATAAGGCATAAAAGGGTTTCTCACAACCTTAACCACCACTATACCATAACATGATCATGATTCAACATGGACAATATAAAAACATCTAGAAGAAATTGTGGAGAATATCATCAACCATACCAGAGATATAGTAGATAAAAGTCTTATAAAATTAGATTCCATAGAATAATATAAGGAATAGTTGTTGGGTCCACTATATGGATAAAATCAAATAAATAGTAATGCATATAGAGAGTAGGTAGATAAGTTACAAAAATCCAAGGGAGAGGTAGCCACCAAATTTTCATATTCAATCAGTTGATCATTATAGACCCAAGAATAGAATAAATAATTGGAAGCTATGAAGAGGCATCTCAATATTTACTCCACAAGCTTTGATTCCAATATAATTCATTATAAAGTAAAGGGAGACAATCGGATGAATTTTAAAAATGAATACAAGGAAAAAAACTCAACACATACTTATTTTTTAAGACATGGAGGACTATGAAACTCTATTGATTACATAGATGGATAAAATGGAGGTTAAGATAGTAGGCCACGAAGTGTACTTATGAGTATTACTAAATTCACTAGTTCTCGATGATGTGATGATGGTATCCAAGGAAAATAATAAATTATATTATAATATCTTAGATGCCAAATCTATACTATTGAAATATGAGACTTTATCCATTTATATGGCGTATAAAATATGATAAACATTTACCTAAATAGGAGTGAAAAATTTTGTTTACAATTTTAATATTAAGATAAGTGAAATATTTTGATAGTACCTTCTAGGATTCTTCAAAAATTGTCTCAAGGAATATTCAAAGGTATAAAAGATATGAAAATGTTGGTAGGATTATTTAGTATCATATATTATTAACATATAATCACCATAAATCCTCCATCTCTATAGTAGTAACAAAGTGTATTTGTAGGCTGATAAGACAAAGGCTTCTACCAACCTATGAAATGTGATATGGTTCGGTCACCTGCGCTAACACAAGACAATATATATGAATAAAATAGATGTATTAAAGATACATTACCATTGATTGTAAGAGGTATCTAGTTTCTATTTATACCCCAGTATTGTAATATGATAGATATAAAATAGACAGAGTAGAAAGAACTGAATAGAGGTAAATAGAGTGAGATAAAAGGGTACAAAGTATAGAGATTTTTTAATATCCTAGAGAAGAGAGATAATAGAGTAAAGAGAGTAAAGAGATATTTGTAATTTTAAATGATGGTCTATTTATAATTTTATAAATAGAGTTAGATATATATATATATATATATATATATATATATATATATATATATATATATATATATATATATATATAAAATAATCTAACTCTATTTATAAAATTATAAATAGAACATCATTTAAAATTACATATATCTCTTTAATCTAACTCTATATAGATAATGTATTGTGAATGAACACACCCACTTGTTTTTAATTTATGAATGCATAATATAGATAACTCCACACAATACTAGCCTCTATATTTCATTAGTTTTAGCTAAATTTAGCTTAAACCACATAACTATTTGTAGCCAAGTCACATATTTTATGTCAACAAAATCAAATCATTAGTTGCATACATAAAAGAGAATAATTACACATTCACATTAGGTGGGAGAAATACATGTGGCTTGATTTCCCTTAGATTATTTTATACATATGTAACATATAATCATAAGATGGGGGTGAATGTGGTTAGCTCAAATCATTACACTTCACCCATTTTGTAGGTTTATATCCTTCACAAACATATCTAGGGTTTCAAAGCAAATGAGGTAAATTTATAAATTTGTGTTCATTATCAAGGTTTAGGATTGAAAATATAGATCAAGAAAATTCAATCATATGTGATATTAGAATAATTTTTTCACACTTTCATGTAGGTCAATAATGACCACTAGGTCAATATTGAATGTTGATATTAAACCAATCTTGTGGAACTAACCCAATGTAAGTAGAAATTAGTCCCTAAACCAAAAAAACCACATACATGTTTATTTATAATTTACACTTATTTAATATAGTCATAATAATACAATAAACTATAAAAATAAGTATCGTGATCTCTTTAGAACTTTCTATATTTAGAATATGCCCTAATCAAATTAGAGGAATAAATTTTAAATCATTTGCTTTTATGTGTATTATTTGATGTCATATATTTTTATCTAAATTATTTTTCAAAGCTATATCTTAATTATATTAATACCACCCATTAATCTCAATTATGATTTTTTTTATGGTTTTACCCTAATTTTGATTAATGGGTCGTGTAATGTTATGGCAGGGATTCTTAGTGAAGGGATGCCTCACCATGCAACCATAAACTATACATGGGAAATTCTCAACACATGTTTTATTATCAAAAGTAAAATACAAAATATTATTAGCTTCACAACTTATGTATGGGCTCTCTGATCCCTTCTAAGATCCCTCGACTCTTCTCTTACTCACCATCTTAACTTTGCATTTTAGTATAGTTTGGCCCTATTACATGTAATTATACATAATTAATCTTAACAACCACCAAAAAATAACAAAAATAAATGCCCAACATCAACAACATTCAAATGGTAATTGACCCCCATTTATTTAGTTGTTGTGACTTGGTCACCAATGTGTCTAATCTAGTGAAAAACATCTATCACCGAGTAGGTTAGGCACCCAAGCTCAAAGGCTTATGATAGTGTACCTTTTCTTAGTTATACCTTGATGCTTTCTAATGTAGATCCTCAAACCTACAACCCTTTATTTATCTTGACCTAATTCTAATCATCATATAATTGTTTCAATGACTTTAGAATTCACCCTCAATTATGCTAGTGCTTTCTCCTCTTTGTCACTCTTTATCAATGGTTGACTAACTAGGATCACTATTTTGAATACATACACCTATATTTTTGTTGTTCTTGAATATTTGTGCCATGTAAACATTCTCTTGTATCTGTTCTTCTATCAAAACCAATTTATTATCTATAACATCATAGCTTCATTCCTGATTCCTTACTATGTTGACTCTCTTTTCTTAATGGCTATTTAACTCTTCCATAGCTTACTAGCCTTATCATGATATAATCTGATGTCTAAGCATATTTAAAATTTCCCTCATTATCTTTAGACCTTTCATGTTCCTCTTACTCATCCAATCAATTTTTGTTCATCCACTAGTCCAACTCATGTCACTAACTAGCTTATTGAGACCAATATCTCACTTAAGCTCCAATACTCAATTTCTTGGTTTAGCTTCCATGAAGGCATAGTTCTATTTTATATGATCTCTTTCATACATTTAATGATTAATTTAATTCTTCTATAAAATTTCTCATCCTAAACTACCTCCTACACCTCTCAAGCTCTCAATCAAGCTCTCCTCCGTGTAGCCTTTTTTTAAGTAAATTTCCTTAGTTAGGACATTATATAAATGACATAGAATATATAATCAAATATTTGGGTACCCTATATCTCCATGTTTATTTATAATAATTTTCTCAACCTCATTATATGTCTTAGTACCCTCTCCTTTGTAACCATTTTACCAATTAGGCCTCCTAAAGAACAAAACTTATTTATTTGACTTCACTAAAAATCCTCAATGAAAAATAATATCATATATTGGTACCCTTTTACACCATACAACTTATCACCGAGTTTCATTTCTCAAATCTTCATGCATCTCCACATACTCACCACCTTACTAGGCTCTTTAGGTCTCTAGGCCTAATTCACAACACAAACTATAATAACTCCACCGTATAAGGCCATACATATTCAAAACCACAAAAATACTTTGAAACTTTTCATAATAAGACAAAATACCAAGATTTAGGTTATTTCACTAGTTAAAAATCTTTATATTTGAATTTATCTAATTCTAGCCCTAGTATAGGGTTACATAGAACCGTAGCTACTAGAGAGGCTTCAAATGTGATTTTAATGAACCCTAATTGCTCTTAGATCTTCCAAAGACATAAATAAGGTTTGTCATATATATTATCATCTTATTTAATGCATATCATTTCTTGGACAACTTCCAAACTCATTTAAATCAATGGTTCAATAGAATTTTGTAGACATAGACTGATTAGGAAAACTATTACAGGGTTAAATTTCATGGTTTTTACTTTACCCAAGGTTTTGAACCATTAAATAAAGATGATATTTAATTATTTTATCTCTCTCCACCATATTTACAATAATACAACCTACATCTATATATGTGATTCGTTAATGAGACCATCCATAGTTTTCTTGACTTTTTGTTTGGGCATAACACTCATAGACTGTTATTTGAATCAAACAAAGTCTTGTATGCATGAAATACACCATATATAAATGATTTTAATCCTATATATCACCATAATACTCAAAATACCTTAGTTAAAATTTTTTTTCTAGCTAATTTTGGCCTACATGTGGAAAAATTTCCTAGATGGATTAGTTTCTACAGGTATTGGTATGGAGTGATCAACTGAACAGAGTGCTTGATTAAGTGATCAAAAGGCTAGGAAATAAGTCTAATATTAAAAATTAAAAAATAAAAGTAGGTTATCATGGTTTTTTAAGCATTCAAGAGTGTGAATTAGGTTTCAAAAAGTCTTAGAAGTTCATTGGATCCTTCTAAAGAGATAATAGTTTCTTGCACAAGCCTAGAAGAACCAGACTATCACAACACACCATACAAAAGAAAATAGATTAGTGTGGTTACACATTTGATAGATGAACTTGAAAATTTAGCTAGGGTCAAATATTTGAAAGGACATGGTGTTTTTCATGCTTTGAACATTCTCTACAAATTTCATGTCTTGATGAGTTATCTATCTCAAGATCTAAGTCCTCAAAGTTGAATAAGTAGAATGAAAGATGCATAAGGACGCCAAGTTAAAGCTATAGAAATTAACCATTTGGATTTAAAAATACTTAATGAGTAAGACACACATGGGGACATTACGTTTAGGCCTTGTGAAATATATATTTGGATTAAAAAGAGTGAATGCAGAGCTTATAAGTGTCTAAATCATGGAATATCAGTGAAGATCTAATAGCGCGTTGTGACTAACAAAGCCAATAGGTCTAGGCAAATATAATGATGTGCATTAAATCATTCAAAGTTAGACTAATGGTAATATTATATTCAAAATTTTAGAATATCTTAAATTTGAATGCAAATCTAGTAAGTGTCAAGATCATGGAAGCTCATATCAAATCTAATTATGCATGAGTGAGAATAGTGTCAGCAAGTCCCAGTTAATCAATGGCACACGATCCATTGTACCAAAGTATATCAATGATGATTGAGAGAATATTCTAAGTGTTGAGACTGTGGTAAAATCCAAACAAATCAATAGAACACATGTAATCCATTCAAAATTAGATCAATGGTCATTGTTAAGAGTTAAAGCTATGAGACTTCAAATGGAGGTCGAATATGGTTTAGGTAAAACTAAAACAAATATCTAAAATGGGAATATGCTTCCATTAGAGTTTAGTTGATCACTATTAATCTAACATAGTTATATAGTTAAGGCTTCTAATAATGAGGCTTTATTGCCATTAAAGCTCAGATGCAAGATAGGTTTATTTAAACCTAATATAGTCTAGAATAAAGCTATGCAAGATATGGATATTTATTGATATAATGACTATATGAAAACTAATAAATTGGATTAGTTTTCAATTTATAGTAATACCTATGCTTAGATATTTAATTATGGGTAGATATAAATGGTTATGAATAAGTGTCTCATATTCGACATGGTAATTTCCTCAATAAGTAAGTACTTGTAGCCACTAAAAGAAAATTTAAGCATGGCTCTATCAAGTCCATGGATATGAGGACCTTGTCTTCATAATTAAATCAAGTAAATATGACATAGAAGATCAAAGTAAAGTGATTTATGGATTGGAGAGTACACTTGAGAATTTATTTCTTCTCAAAGCCTTTTAGTCTAAATTGGATCAAAGATGGTTCAAAAATCAAGAAGGATAGCATCTCAATTTTAGATGGTGTTTTCCCTTTCTCTCTCCCCTATTTCCTATATCTCTTATTCTTTTCCATTTGTAATCTCTCTCACTTTTGATAATAAATTATCTCTCAATTCTAGAAGAATAAAAACTCTCACTTGATAAGGCTAGACATTGTCAAAATTTGTATAAAAGACCTATTGAAGAAATAAAGACTTTATTTACTTATCTCTCCCATTTAAATTGTGTGTATAAAATATTGTGCATGATGGAATTGTGAAGGAGAATCTTCCATGCCCATTGTCCTTCTTTTTTGCTCATTTCTAGGTGCCTTTATGTTAGTTGCAGGTCTAAGTTAGTGTTCTTTCTATCATTGATGCAAGCTCTCAATGAGTCTCATAACTCTTTTTTACCTTCATTCATTACTTCTTGAACCTAGTTTATGAAACACTTATGAAATTATCTAATTTTTATAAGATTGTGTGAGCTAGCATTGTATTATGCTTCCTCAATGTTTACTTCATGGTTATGTGAGTTCTCATTTTTATTTGGTGCATCACCTAGTTAACTTTATTAGGACCCCTTTCCCCTTTTCTAACTCTTTTCTTAGTGAAAACATTATTATAGGTGATCCATCAAGAGGAATCTAACTTTCTCTAGATGTCCAACCAAACCATAGGTGACCCACAACCTAGGGTTGTTCCCATAGTGTAGCTCTATTAGAGAGATCCCAAATAACCCTCTCTATGGGTACAAATTGATGTTACAATAGTTTATGACATGCTCGGTGGGACACAGTTCAAATAACATTGGTCAAAGTTTGATGTTGGTTTGATCAATTTTCAATAGTTATATCTTCCAAGAAACATCATCTAGCAACTCCAAAAGAAGATCCAACATTCTGGTAGTAGTGCAGTGACTACACCTCATGCCAAAGGTGACTACAAGGTCATATTCTATAGGTATTCCTTTTGAATTAATTGAATTAACTTTAAACTCATTAAAGATATTAAGATTTTATAATACACACCCATATAAAGGCAACTTTGTTCCTAAGTCAATTTCAAGGCCTACCCCTATAAGGAGGTATTTGTTAAACCCTTTCATTTCCATGGCATCCCCTAAAGCTTTCCCATTTATGGGTTTTAATGTCAAAATTCATTTGGACCTCACTCAATATGATCTTATAACAATGGAAGATCTTTAAAGTGTCCCTTATTTTATTAGATACCAAGCTACAACCCCTTCTAAGCACCTCATGGATGTAGCTAATTTTTGAAATATTCATAATGTCAATGAGGAAAATGTAGCAATTAGGTTATTAGCCATATCTATCAAAGGTAAATATTTAATTGGTATACAAGCCTTGATGCTAAATCTATTACATAATTGGATCATCTAGGACATGTATTGTGTAAAATATTTTAAGATAAAAGTAACTATTTGTCACTTACAGAGCAATTAACCACAATTCAAAAAACCCCTCATAAAGTCATGCAAGACTTCAATAGAAGGTTTCAAAATAATTGGGACATAATCCCAACCTCTATTAGGCCTACGCCTAAATTTACCTTTCTTTATTACTTGAAAGCCCTAAATAGTGACATTACAGTAATGATCCAATCCATGGGAGGAAACACATTGCCAAAAGCATATGAGGTGGCAATTAGAGTAGAAAATTATTTGGTACAGGCTGGCAAACTTACACCTAGACCACCAATGCCTTTATTCCTTGAGACTAGGCCACCCCTTGTTTTTATTCCTCTCCTTACTGTCATTCTTCTTATGCCTAAAATTGTTGATATACCCTCACCTAAGAAATAAAAGGCTTTTACTAGTTAATCTAGTGATTCCCAAGAATAAAAGAAATTTCAAGAGCCTAAGAGCTGTTTTAATCTTTAGAAAATGAAATAGTGAATGATAAGAGGAAAAAAACTTTCAATAGGCCTTACCAAGCCTCATATCAACCTCAACATCAAGTTTATTAAGAAAATATACCTCCCTATAAAGTAAGCTTCCAAGGCCAAGGCTAAGGTCAAAACTAAGGACAAGGGAAACCTAACTATGTTAGGCAAAACAACTATAATCTGAATGTTATAGCACTTACAACACCTTGGTTCCTTTTCAAAATAATATTGATTAAGAAGATAAGGGGACCATGCCTTGGAATTAGTCTTTTGGGAAATCCATTATTCCAAACATTGAATTCAATCAAGATTTCAATGATCAATGGAAATAAGATACCAACTAAGGGTACAATCAAGCTCTTATGGCTCAAAAATAGAGGTGCCCATGATGAAAAAACTAGAAGATCCTCAATAAGGTTAAATCCCTGATCAAAGATGAAGCTATTTGGGTGCTACAATGGTGAATTATGAGTAAGAAGAGTGTTATGCACTCAATCAGTAGGCTAGTTCTATCCATGCATACATTTCAATGACAACAAATATAAGGTTCAAAAGAAGGAACATGGATCATAACCAGGAAGTAGTCAAGGAGCCTCCTACTATTACTCATTCAATATCAAATCCAAATGGACTTGATTCTACTCCAAAGTTTTCAATAGCTTCCAAGAATCAAAATCAGGGGAATGTCTTTTTTCCCCAAAACTCACAAACTTAAGGTGCAGTTATGGTTTCCAAATCACAAAAAAAGGTTGGTGTTTCACCAATCAACATGATGGAATAAATTAAAAGGTCCAATGTGAGTCTACCAATGTGGTAAATTCTCTCCATGCCTATTTAGGTAGGCATCCTCAAAGAAGGGTTGTAAAGAATCAATATGTCTAAGAAACCACCAGTCAAGGAGAATGTGGTTCTCACCAATGCAACCAAAAGGCCAAATGAAAGGCAACCATGTAAGGTGGTCAAACCTCCTTCCTTATACATTTTAATAATAATTATTGAATCTTTAGTGCATAATTTATTAGTAAATAGTGGGGCTAGAACCTTAGTACTGCTAAATTCCATAGTTGATCAGCTTGGTCTAAGATATGAGCCCCCGTCTAAAGGAGTTATATAGCTTGATGGTTCTTCCACCAAGCCATAAAGTATAATTAGAGACCTAAACATGACCCTACATGCTTGTCCTAATATCTCAATGGTTCAAGATGTGTTGATCCTAGATGTACTTCCCCATTTTCCCCTATACCTATCTAGGGAATTCATTGCAAAGATTGTAGGTTATCTTGTAGTTGGTTGGTCATAAATTTCATTCAAAATAATATATGGAACCAAGGTATCTATTAAGACTTAGCCTATTACATAATTCCACTTATAGCCTTATGGGCTAGACCACATAAACCTTAATTACACCATTTTTGATAAAGATGAACATATGGTTGGACAAAAATTAAACACTCACCTTGAGGAGATACTAGACATGTTCTTGGATGAACTATGGAATGACAATCATTTAGTTGATCCCTTGGAAGGAGTTGAAGAGAGGGACATGGGTGTCTACTACTTACATGAAGAAAACTAGTCTATGTCATCCCTCATTGGACCTTAAAAACATCCTAGTGGCTTATATAAATTTATTTTTGATGGTTAAAGGAGCAAACATGGAGTGGGTTCAAGTGCAATGCTAGTATCCCCTTCTAATGACAAATATTTCTCTTCTTACAGGTTTACAATTTAATTGATCTTATAATGAAATAGAATATGAGGGCCTTATCCATGGCCTTCAATGGGATAATAAGAGAGAAATCAAATAATTACAAGTTTATGGGGATAATGAACTAATTGTGCATCAATTTAGAGGTCAGAATGTCACCAAGAACCCATTAACAAAGTCTTAAAAACATAGAGTGTGGGACCTAATTGAGGATTTTGAGGCCTTTAACATCCAAGTAGTAACAAGGAACTAGAATGGACATGCTGATAGGTTGGCAGCTATGGGAGCTCAATTTGATATCCCAAATGAGTTAAAAATGATGAAGGTGTAGTCACATGTCAAAGTGGTAGTAAGACCATCAGTGCCAGATAATGAAACTCATTGGCAAGTCCTTGAGAATGAAAAGAAAATTACTTATTTATTACAACAAGAAGTAGAGTTTCCACCATAAACCAAGAAAAGTTTAAACATCAGTATGAGGAGAAAATTGTTTAGTTGAGATCTAACAATCTTCCTAAAGGGTTTGTCACCCTTGAAGGTCTTTTCCATGATGGAGATCATACGAGAAAAGATAAGGAAGTGATGTCAATAAGTGAAGAAAACTATGAAAGATTCCTTATCTTCAAGGATAAAATCTTCAGGCTTGGGAAGGTAAGCACTAAAACCAAGAGGCATGATTTTATAGAACATTGTAAAGAATATGAAAACATCTTTACTTGGGAATATAGTGACCTGAGAGGCTTTGATCCCAAGTTGGCCCAACATACTATAGAATTAGAGGCTAATGCCAAACTTGTCAAGAATAAATAGAGGCCTACAAACCCCAAAATTGAAGAGCTTATGAGGAAAGAATTGACAAAATTAATTGAATCCAAGATCATCTTTCCCATTAAGCACTCCTCATGGGTAGCTAATTTGGTACATGTGAGGAAGAAGAGTGGGGAAATTAGATTGTATGTTAACTTTAGGGATCTGAATAGGGTCTCTTTGAAATATCACTACCCCTTACCATCCATGGACCAACTCCTTCAGATAGTTGTTGGTTCAGAATTTTTTTCCCTTTTTGATGGGTATTCAGGTTACAACCAAGTGCTGGTAAGAGAGGAAGATTAGTATAAGACTACCTTCACTAGAAAGTGGGGCACATATGCTTTACCAAAATATGCCTTTTGGATTGTCAAATGCTAGAGCCACTTTTCAAAGAGCCATGGACATGGATTTCTAAGGGTTATTGAATCAAATGGTACTGGTTTACTTGGATGACATAATATTTTTCTCCAAGAAAGCCAATGAACACATGAATCATCTAAGGTTGATATTCCAAAGATGTAGAAAGTATGGGATCTTTTCAAATCTCAAGAAATGTGTGTTTTTTATTCATGAAGGCAAATATTTGGGTCACATTATTTCAAAGGAAAAAATATCCATTGAACCTAATATAATAAATGTTATCTTAGCACTATCTCTATGCAAGCAAAAGAAAGGAATCCAAAGATTCCTACAAAAATAAACTTTGTGAGAAGGTTTATACTTGATTTTGCAAAGTTGGTCAAACCCATCACTACCATGTTGAAGACGATCACTACCATGTTGAAGAAGAGCCAAGTGATTACTTGGTCAAATTAAGGTATAATAGATTTTTATTCCATCAAAGAATCCATTGCCAGAGCACCCTCACTTATGAAGCCTAATTTCTCAAAGAATTTAATATTTTACACCTTTACCAACATTGACAACATGTCGGCTAAGTTGATGTAGAAGAATGGTGAAATATTTGAGTAGTGAATTGCTTTTTTTATTTAAGGACTAGAGGGATATGAGGCAAGGTATAATTTCATATAAAATTAGGTTCTTGAAGGGAGCCTAAAAAATTTCATATCAACGCTCTCCAATAGTAAGGTTCATCTTATTGTGTCTCATCTTAGAATGAGGGACTTTCTCCTCAACAAGGATTTGAATGTAAGAAGAGCTAGTTGGATTACCAAGGTCATGGAGTATGATGTGGAGATTAACATCACTAATCTAGTAAGAGGCAAATTCTTATGTGAGAATATGGTATATAATCTTCAAGAAGACAAATAATTTTTTTTGGTGACACAAGATAACTCAAAGATAGATGCACCTCCATCTCACAATAGTTGGATCCAAGATATGACACATTTCTTAATGACAAGAGAATGCCCTCAAGGTTTGTATAGAATAAAAATTAAGGTATTTTAGGATTCATTCCATACCTTATGCATTGGTTGATGTTCTTTTTAGAAGGGATCTCAATGGGGTACTTCTTAGGTGCATTGATGACAATCAGTTGATAAATCTCTTAGATCAATTTCATGATGGACCTAAAGGAGGCCATTTTTCTCCAAGAAAAATAGCAAAAAAGGTAATGAGAGCTAGTTATTATTGGCCTAGCCTCTTCAAGGATGCCTACGCATGGGTCAAAAAATGTTAGAAATGTGCTCTATTTATAGGCAAATAAATATTAACATCTTTTCCACTCAACCCAATTCAGGTGGATCAACCCTTCATGAAATAGGGGTTATAATTTATAGGGATGATAAATCAACCTTCAAGTGTAGGGCATAAATGGGTGATCACTATAACTGACTACTTTACCAGGTGGGTAGAAGCAATTGCCTTGAAAGAAGCCAATGAAATAATAGTATTGGACTTATATGACAACATAGTAACTAGGTTTGGTATCTTAGTTATTATAATTTAAGATAATACCTTAGCATTTTTTCATATGAAGACAAGTGAATGGTCACTTTAAGCTAGGAATCTACCTTATTGCATCCTCCAATTACTATCCCAAGGCAATTGATTGGTAGAGTCCACAAATAATAACTTGATAAGGATTATCAAGAGGAGCATGGAAGAGAATCAAAGAGCGTGGCATACAAAGCTAAGGATAAACTTATGGGCTAACATAATTATTCCCAAATTTTCCATTGAAAATTCTCCATATGTCTTTGTATATGGAAGAGAAGCCAAATTAACAATTTCTCTTGAACTTCCTACCTTGGAGTTAGCCCATCAACTTGAGTTGATGGAGAATGAGCCTATGAATGTGAGGATGATAGAGCTCATAGAGATTTAAGAAACCAAGGACCTTACAATAAAGACATTAGAGTCACATCAAGCTCAAGTCAAGAAATGCTTTGACAAGAGAGTTATAGCAAGGGACTTCAAGGAAGGGGACCTAGTACTCAAATGGAACTCAAATAAGGCCAAACTAGTAAGTCACACCAAGTTTGATAGTTTGTGGAGTGGTCCTTATTTGATTCATGGATGCAAATAGCATAATGCTTTTTAGCTTGCATAACTAGATAGAGAGGTATTACCCATACTAGTTAATGGCATTCATTTAAATCCTTGTTATTGGAAGAGTTTACAGCTGTTATATGATACTATAACATATTAGAGTAGTTTTATATGATTTCCTCTAAGTTCCTTGTACACATTTCCTATAAGTTGTGTGTTTGCATTTCAATAAGTGTTTTGGGCGTAATTATTGTTTTGATTTTTTTGGTCCTTTTTGTTTCAAGAGGAGTTTTTCTAGAAAGTGATTCAGCCTTAAGTCAGTTTCATGATAGTTGAGAGAAAAGACTATGACTCTAGATTCCCAATGGATTAGTTTAAGGTCACTAGTATTTACATAGTAGGCATGCAACCCCAATATGTCACCAAAAATGTTGGCCAATTTTGGTCTTCATATGGAAAATTTTCCTAGATAGATCAGTTTCTAGAGGACTTGGTATGGAGTGATTAACTAAGCAAATTTCTTAATTAAGTGATCAAAAGGCTTGGAAATAGGTATAGGATTGCAAAGTAAAAAGTACCAGTAGGTTCTCATGGTGTTTCAAGCATTCAAGGGCATGAATTAAGTTGTACAAAGTCATAGAAGTTCATTAGAGCCTTTTAAAGAGAATAGTTTCTTGCACAAGCCTAGAAGAACTAGACCATCACAACACATCATGAAAAAGCAATTAGATCAGTCTAGTTACACATTTGATATATGCACTTGAAAAGTCAACTAGGGTTAAATATTTGAATGGAAATGATGCTTTTCATGCCTTGAACATTCTCTATGAATTTCATGTCTTGATGAGTTGTTTGTCTCAAGATCTAAGTACTCAAATTTGAACAAGCAGAATGAAACATGCATAGGGATGTCAAGTTAAAGCTAGAGTAATTAGCCATTTGGATTTAAAAATCCTTAATGAGTAATATTTTCATGGTAATGTCAAGTTAAAGCCTCATAAAATAGCTATTTAAATTCAAAAGAGTGAATGTAGAGCTAACAAGTGTCTAAATTATGAAATCTTGGTTAAGATCTAATGATATGCAATGACTGACAAAGCCAATGGGTCTAGGCAGATCTAATGATGTACATTAAATTATACCAATGTAGATCAATAGTGAGCTCATAGTCAAAATGTCAATGTATCCTAAAGTTGAACATAGAGATGATAAGTATCAAGATTTTAGATGCTTAGATCAAATCTAATGATGTACAAGCAAGTACATTGTTAGTAGGTCCCATCTAATCAATGGTGTGTGATCCATTGTACCAAAGAAAATCAATGATGAGTGAGATGTCAACAAATCTTGGGAATGAATGATAATATTTCAAGTGTTGAGACCACAACAAAATCTAGACAAATCAATAGAGTATGTACAATTCATACAAAAATAGATCGATGGCTATTGTTAAGAGTCAAAGCCAACATAATTCAAATGGAGGTTGAATATGGTTTAGGTTGAACTATAAGAAATATCTCAAATGGGCATATTTTTCCATTAGAGTTTAGTCGATCACCATTAATCAAACATAGTTATATAGTTAAGGTTTCTAGTAATGAGGCTATATTACCATTAAAGCTCAAATTTAGAATAGATTTATTTAAACCTAATATAGTCTAGAATAAAGCTAAGTAATCTATGGATCTTCATCGATATAATGACTATATGAAAACCAATAAATTGGATTGGTTTTCAATCTACAGTAAGACATATGCTTAGATATTAAATTAGGGGTAGATATGAATGGTTATAAACAAGTATCTCATATTTGACATGGTAATTTCCTTTACAAGTAGGTACTTGCAACTGCTAAAAGTAGACTTAGGCATGGATCTATCAAGTCCATGGATATGAGCACCTTGTATTCATAATGAAAGCAAGTAAAGATGGCATAGAATATTAAATCAAAGGGATTTAGTGATTGGAGAGTATAATGGAGAATTTATTTCTTCTCAAAGACTTTTAGTCCTAATTGGATTAAAGATGGTTCAAAAATCAAGAAGGATGACAACTCAATTAATGATCTTGGATGGCATGTTCCCCCTCTCTCTCTCCCATTTTTCTTATATCTCTTATTATTTTCCATTTTTAATCTCTCTCACTTTTGATAAGAAATTATCTCTCAATTTTGGAAGAGTGGAGGCTCTCATTTAATAAGGCTAGACCATGTCAAAATTTGTATGAAATACCTCTTGAAGTAATAAATAATTTCTTTACCTATCTTTCCCCTCTAAATTGTGTCTAGAAATGTTTATGCATGCTATCATTATGAAGGAAAATCTTCCATGCCCATTGTCCTTCTTTCTTGATCATTACTAAGTGTCTTAAAGTTAGTTGCAGGACTAAGTTAGTATTCTTTCTGTCATTGATGCAAGCTCTCAATGAGTCTCTGAACTCCTCTTTGCCCTTGTTCATTGAGTTTGGAACCTAATTTATGAAATACTTATGCAATTAGATATTTTTTTTGAGATTGTGTGAGCTAGCATTGTCTTATGCTTCCTTAGTGTTTACTTCATACTTATGTGAGTTCTCATTTTTATTTGGTGCATCACTTGGTTAACTTTATTAGGATCCCTTTCCACTTTTTTAACCCTTTTATCAATGCAAACATTAGTATAGGTGATCCCTCATGAGGAATCTAATCTTTTCTAGAGGTCTAACCCCACCATAGGTGACCCACAACCTAGGGTTATTCTCATAGTGTAGCTCAGTTAGAGAGAGCCTAAATAACCCTCTCCAAGGGTAAAAATTAATGATACAACAGTTCCTTCTACACCACTCTCTTAGATTCAATGAACCATATATAGAATTTTTGTCATATACTTGTAAGACACAATTATTTGCAAACTTAAAGTTATATAAAATTATTCCAAGAGATTAAAGGCTTTCAACACATCAATTACATTCACAAAATGAAACCAACATGAAAGTACATAGGCATATATTTCAAACATTATAATCTTTCATTGATTCACATTACATTACAACCATCAACTCTATCACCATGGACATAATACAATTTTTTCTCTTTTAATTCATTTATTCATTTTCATCCATACCTCTACCTTCTACCAACCTCACTTTAACCCCCTATGATTCTACGACCATATTTCCACCAAAGTATCATTACATTATTTACTACATACAAGGGAAAATCCCTATTTTTATGGCACCTATCAAGATGTAGCAATTACATTCAAGAATATTGGTATATGACGTTATCCTCATGATGTACATGTATAACACCTTATAGTACACTCTTAGACCTATGTAGGACCTCATACTATCCTCTTATCAACTTTACATTACATCCCAATCCCTCAATTTTCTCTTAAACTCTCATAAAATATTTAAATATTCAAATTGGCCCTTTCGATGGGAAAATGCCAAAGGTATACTAAAGGATACCTAGAGACACTCCTAATGACTCAATCCCTTTCCAAGGGATGATATGAGACCAAACACACCCATAGAACACCTAAAAATCTTCTCATGACCAAATTTTATTATTTTATTTTATTCCCTTGTATCACTTTCTATTATGAACACAATCAATTATGATCTTGTTTCATAGACATACCATCCTTTTTTGTCATTTTAATCTAATCTTTACTAGATGTCATCTTCTCTAGTTGGTTAATTAATAACTTATCATTTTTTATTATATTTACTTTATGATATAAATATCTATGTCTATGGCCTTATGGCTTGCTTATTTTTGGAATCAAAATGACTAAGAGGGGGGTGAATTAGTCTTCAAAAACTTCCTTATAAATTTCACTTTAGTAATCATGAACCATTCAAATAAGAATATAGATGTAGCAAGCATACACACCTATTCACACAAGAATGAAATACAAGAACACATCACATATGCGGGAAACCCTAAAGGAGAAGAAAATGCACTGATATATATAAATTGACTATAGTCCTATAAGACAAACACCAAATTTAGTGAATCACCCACTTCACATGGAGCACTAACCCCAACTAGCTAAGTACCAACTCAGCTAGGCTTTATCAAGCACTAAATTTCAAGGAGGAACCAAAACCTTAGATGACTCAACCACCTAATCTATTTGATAACCTTCAGAACACCTTATTTCTAAACCAACTAATAATGACCACCTCTTTGGCTTTTCACACTCTTAAACCTCTCAAACTGCCTTCTAGGTCTCTTCACTCAATTAGGTCTTTTCAAGATTAATTAGGTCATATGAGCTCGATCTTCATACATATAACCTATATAAAATATTCATCACTTATTCTATAGACTCATTTTATGGTCTAAAAGACCTCGTTTTGATCACCAATATATTATTTTATTTTCTTGTACTCATATCACACCAATAGGCTTAAAATTTCCTTGTATATATACTGTGAACATAGGATTGCAATAACGAGAGATTAGTATAGTGTTAGTGTATGAAATAAAAATTTAAAATAACAAACTAATAGATAAAACCTTAAGCCTAAATAAATAAGAAAACTTAGTGAACAAAAATAAATGGAAAACACAACTAAAATGTAAAATACAAATGATCATTCACCTTCCTTGGATGTTCCAAATGGCTTATTGAATTGGCTTTCTCAACTTATGCTCAATGAGTCTTCATCAAAGGAGGCTTGGATATCTTATTTTATCTTTGAAACCAATGGATTTATGATGGATTTGGTTTGGATCAATAATTGGGCATGATAACACTACATCAATGGCTTTTGAAATCATTTGAGCATGATAACTTTGGCTTGAGAGAGCTTAAAATTATGGTTGTGGGACCTTGTATTTATAGATTTTTGTAAATGATTAGAATGAACCTAAACCATCCATCTCAATATGAATATGTGTGGCTAAGAATACATTCAATTTTGGAGGCTAAAATCAATAAATTCCCTCATAGACATTTGGAATAGAGAGGCATTAAAGAGGCATGGGAGGGCTTAATTAGATATTTATTGCATTTATGACCGAGGGGTGCCTTCCCAAAAATGATGTAACTTGATGATGCAAAAAATCATAATCAATTTACATAAATAAATATTCAACAAGTTCCATCAAAAATTAACTTAAGCGCTTGATTCAAATTAATTATCCTTAAACATGATTTATCAATTTTGGTACAACTCTTGGCAATTGGTGCACAAATTAATCAAACTAATCAAAATATCATATTATTGGCTCAAAATTTGATTAGATTAGAATTAATATGTGATTTAATATGAATTTGAACCATTATCTAATTTAGGATGTTTCCAACACAAAATAACAAAGACACGTGTCTCATGGAAAAAAATTGGTAGAAAAGAGCAATCCAAAGTACCTAGGAGCGAAAATGTCATTTTGACTTGAAATGATATGATCAAAGTTAACTATCTCATAAAATTCATTACCCCATTTAGGGATAAATTGGCCAAAATCAGCACTTGTATATGATATATTCACATATTTTAGTGTGTTTTAGGCCAAATTGTGTATTTTGGTAAAAATTGGTCAAAAACCTGGTTGGAGGTCATTGGTGACCAGTTTTAGGTGTCTATAGTTTGACCCTATTTTGGAAGGCATTATAAACCATAAGCATAATAATGTCTTATCAAATAATGAGTAAAGGTCTACATTCTAAATAAAATATGATGATTGAAGAAAAAGTTCCAAATGGTGTTTAATAAGTTTATAATGATGCCCCCTCAAGGGAGTGACTATCACATATGTGGATGGATGATCCCTTGAAAAGAATAAAGAAGAAAGGTTGAATTAACCCATGCTTGATATTAATACAAATGAGAAAATTATTGCATGTGTTTATTTAAAAAGAATATTGATTTACTCAAAGGCAGTTATAATCAAAAATAAAATTTGAAGTAATGATTCGCCCATAGGTAGTTATAATCATTAAGAGGACCTAGATTGGTTAAAGATGATGTTTGATATGTTTTTTCCCTAATAAGGTATATTAGAAAGCATAACTCAATAATATAACCTAGAATACAACTTAAATATGAGTGGGCATACACGTGATGTAATGGTATAATGACTAAAGAAGCCACAAAAAACTAAAATCAGGATGTGTAAAGTGATGAAAGGGATAGATAGAATAGTAAGATTTTATAATTGGAAATGATTTATTTATACCTATAAATGAGGAGATGCTCATCCTTATTATTAATAGTACAACTATAATGGTCAATGGGTTGATTCGATCAAGATGGGTGGAAGGACTTGCCAAGGTACCAAGGAGAAACTTCTAGGGCTTCATTGATTATAGACCTTCTTGAAGATAATTTTTATTATATCATGTAACGATATGCATCATGATAGAACGCTATGAAGATTATCCTAAAATCAAGGATTGTCTCTCTATCCAATAAACACTAAAAAAGAATGCACCAATGATAAAAATCATGATGATAATGTTGATGTATGAATATGGATGGACTCAATACTAATGTACATAAGGAATCACCCAATGAACACATATAGACTAATTCATGGTAATATTAATTAAAGCAAAAAAACATGTAAGTGAAAAAATAAATAGATAGAAAAATAAACAAATAGAAAAAACAAACAAATAGAAAGCTTAAAAACAAAAGCAATCAAAAACATCCTAATAATGACCATACCCCAGTAGGGAGAATTGAGGATAATGAACTAGGCTTAGATAAAACAAATGATTTTGGATTCTAAAATTGTATGAAATGTTTTTGTAATTTTGAGGTATCTCAAATTGTTAGAGAATGACAAGATACCTACTTGCAAAATGATGAGAGCATTGGTTTAAGTTGTTCGCAAAACGGTGAGAGCACATGGAAAGGCAGACTGAGGTGACCTCAACATGAATCGATCATGGCCTACATAGTCCCAAGATGACCTCAAGTCATAGTAATTCCATCCACATAAAAGGTGTGGAGAAACTTGACCAGGTCCTAACAAGTTCTCAAATCTGACAAATGGCTAGTCAAATAAAAATAGCAATGGTAAGGTGATGCAGAAATGCATGATAAATAAATGGTTCCTCTAGTTTTCCCATAGGTAGTTATAATTAGGATACAATGGATAAGATCAATGATACTAATTTTCCCATAGGTGGTTATAATTAGTAGCAATATTGGTGAAACACTCATTTGCCCTAGCAGGTGATATAACTAGTTTCACATAAACAAACTTGATATAAGATGAAAAATGAAAGATATCTTGTCAGATCAACTGTCACACTAATTACATAGACTGTCACTTAAACATATATTTAATAAATTGATGAAATTAGATCATAATCACCGTGTAAAAGGTGTAGGAAGAATCAAATGAACCAAGATCAAAATAGGATTGGATAGGATGACTAAAACTTGGCTTTGGTCTAGATAGGAATTATATAGTAAAATGGAATGGTCTTACTCTAGGATAATGATGGTTTGATATATTGGATAAGATGGTAAGAGGGTTTGAAATAATGTAAAAAATAATTATAAATGAAAATGGCATAGTACATGTTTGTGTCTTGGGTCTAGTTTTTGATTATGTTATTCTTGCTGATGGGGAGATGTACATCTTGATTAATAAATAATACAAATGGAATACTCAATCATGTTAATTGTTATCCCACATCTCATATGAATATCTTCTCTATGAATAACTTGTTGCATGTTTGGATGCCCATAATGTTGTTATGAGCCTCATTGGTTGTTGATTATGTTTCCTTGAAACATTGAGACAAGCTATCTTTGTAGCATCTATAAAGGAAAGTGAAACCATGGATGAGAAATAGGGATAAATGTTGGATGATAGGTTGGATTTGGTGATGTAATGGTGGATGATAATATAATGTGTAGTGGTTGGGAAATAAATGAAGATCAAGATTTTTAGGTACACATAATGTTGTTGATTCTAGATTTGACATAACTTTGGATGTGGCAGGGCCAAAGACTTTTGAATATTCTCTTAATAAGATCACCAGATTTTGTTGTTGTTTGGAATTGAGAGTAGTTACCATTTAATTAGGCTATAGATAGGAAGCTATTTTTATTTGATCTTTGATTTTGTCTTCATCAAGCAGTGAAGAATTTTTGTGCTCAGTTATTGACATCTCAAGGAGATGTTCATTGGTGAAATTTTCTTGATTATTCCATAACACCTCCAAGAAGGTTTCACTAAGGAACGTGTTGATGGTGAAAAATGTCATGCCAATGAATCAACCTATTCACCTATTGTGAAGGTCAAGATGGAATCATACCATTTTAATTGTAAGGGACCTATGGCTGAAAATCAGTCATAAAGTGTGTAAAAGGGGTCTTTTAAAGTTCAGAGGGCTTAATATGTTCAATAATAAATCTAAAATAAGCATGCAAACATTCACTAAGTTGATCGAATACAACATGAAAATAAACCAAATCAAGATATTATTCATAGACAATGCTTTCATCCAAGAAGCTAAACATTCTTTCAATATCTTAATTTAATCTCAAATCTGTTATAAACTATCATCTAACCTATCCAATAGAGTAAAGTCTATTTAATTAGATGATATCTTGAAGGACATAAAATTAGATTGCTAAAAATTATTTTTTATGTTTGTGCTCATAAATGATCATAAAAAATAATAAACAAGAAAGCATAAAATATCAATATAACTCAACAAATTAGATAAAACAAATAAGACAACAATTAAACTAAGAAAAGAAAACAAAGAATAATCTAATACATAAACCAACTAAGTTAATTAAACTATGTCTAATAAAATAAAACAATCTAAGTCTAGACTAACTCTATACCAAACTAATCTGAAATCTAACTAAGTCTAATCTAAAGAAAGAAAACTAATCTAGAAGACTTAAAAGAAAAGTTAAATACAATATAAAATAAAAAAATTGTGAGTCTCAAAGGAGAGTCGTTTTAGCAGGAAAAAAATTATTTAAGAAATCAACATCTTTCATACAAAATATCTTCAAAAGATAACTTTTGCAATCAATTAGATCAATAATTTTTCACAAAAATGATGTTTTCATCATTATTTGAGTGTAATACTTAGATTCTTCACATAGGACTGCAAGATGCAATCATTAAAAGATATTAAACTTGACAATATTTAGATAATTAGTTATAAATGACAATATAAAACTAGATATACCTACCTTGTCTAGCAGTGTACTCAACCATTAGAGAAAGTACCATTTGTCTATCTATAAAAGTCATGTTATTTCAAAGAAATTTCATATAAGAGAGAGATAAATGATTGACTTCATAAGTGTAGAAGTCTTCAATACCTATGATGTTCCACTTTTTCAAATGAATGCTTGATCTCTTTTTAAACCTCTAAAGTTGGTTGAAAAAGAAGTTATAACTAACTTTAGTTAGTTATCTGTCAACTTAATTAATTAACTTTAAAGTTAATTAATTTGGTGGTTACAAATTAAAATTATTTAATACTTTAAAAAAATCTTAAGAGATCAAATATTTGAATTTAGACTAGGTATTTCTAATGGGTGAGTACCCTTTTAGTCAACTAAGAATATTTTAGAATATCAATTAATCAATAAATAATCAAGTAACATACCATATTACATGAAATTCAATTTTACACTAATTCCATTTCACATTTAATTTACTCAAAAGAATACATATATTGTGTAAATCAATTCCCAAATTATAGCAAAAACTTATTTCAATGGTCATTATGCAATACCATGCTTCCGAAAACAAATTAGTTTGTAAAATATTTTGATAGTAAAAATGTTTTGACTATATCATGCAAAAGATGAACCTAAAATTTCCATGAAACAACTTTACTTTTGCTAAAAATAACAATTTTACTATGTTTTCTAGCCAGATTAAATTTGACATTCAAATGACCATCAAACTGCATAATTTCTGGTTTATGGTGACAATCATTTGATTGTCAAATTTAACATCATAAAAAAAATTGTAGGTGACTATTTTGAAAATTTGTATAGCAGAAGGAAATATAACTAATTTTTAAAATCAAATGAAAACCCAATATTCATCTCCCCTTTACTATCATGATTCCACTTCTTGAACAATCTAAAAATCATAATGGTTGAATAAAATCAAATTCTTCATAATTTTATTCAACATCTTATGTCATTTGTTTATTTCCACTATTTGAATGAAAACCCAAAATAACTTTGAAGTATGCTAGAATTTCATATATTTCATCTTTAATAAACCTTATATACATAAAAATATGGTTTCAAAAACTGACACATCACATTTTTTAATAATAACAAACCCATCAAATCTTAGAGTTTAAGCACAAATATGAGAAAACCTTCATTTGTTCCAAAATTGACAGGATTTATTTTTATAATATGCAAACAAATTTTATTTTGAAACTGAAACTAATATACATCAAAATCCATGAAATAAACAAAATATGATAGAACTTTCCATACTTTGAAACTTTTTGAAATATATCTACACAAAAAATGCATAGTGCTCATCTATATGAACTCAAGGTTAAAACAAGGCTTCTAAAATTGTAAATAATATGTTCAAACCATAACCGTTTACATGACTCGTAGAAAGTTGAAACTGAAAAAAAATTATAAAATAATGCCCAATCTATTCAAGAAGATCATGCCCAAAATTCACTATTAAAGCAATAGATTATTATCTTGTCTTTTACCAAAACTAAAGTCATTTATCCAAAATTCTCATGCACGGAAGAGATAACTAGATAACCATAGATTTTTTTAACTTCCAAAGTAGCATGCATAGATTTATTAATAAAATTTTATCACATGCAAAATGATATCATATTCTTTGATATAATTGAAATTTAATCGAAGCATCCAAAAATATTCCTCAAAAACCATTCAATCTAATCAAGACATACATGTAAGCAATTTTTTTTCAAGATTTCCATTTAAAAATCATCTGTAACTCCCAAAAACCAAAATTATAGAGTGCCTCTTTCACAAACAAGATTTCTAAAAAGACCAAAACAATGAAAAACAAGCTATTTTTAATTTTCATCCCTGTCATAACTGCCTTGTCTGATATGTTTACCTCCCATTGGTTCATCTAAATCGAGGATGAATTTAATAGTTTTGTTAACTTAATTATCAACATGATCAAATTTAGCAATGACTATATTACCTAAAAAATTCTTTATTAACATCTGCCATTCGAGGGATGTACACCTTGTATTAAATCTTTAACCACCAAAGATCTTAGCACAATCTTGAAACATACCTGAGTATGCCTTTCATTAAATTACCTTGTCAACTAGTGTCACGATGTCTACCAAAAACATGTTTTTGAAATAAAATTGAGTCACATTCAAAAAGCCTTTGTATTTAAACAACCCTTATGCCTTTTTAAAAATAATTATGCCCCGATACAAAGATTTAAGTTGCTAATATTTGAAATAATAATCTTGAATGGTCATTAGGGCCTTCAAACTAGACTATGTTAGAACTCAAGCTATTAAAATAAAAATTTGGCATTATGAAGTGTTAAAAATTAGGATTTTCCAACTGATCATTGTATATATATTTAGAAATTATGGTCCAAATTTTTGAACCAACTTAAAAATCATGGCAATGTCATTATATTTTCAACCAAATTTCACATAAATTCTATTCATTAATCTAACTAATGAATTCATATAAGCTCACAATCAATTTTCAAAATGGAGTTCATGATAACTCAAATGATGTATTTGATTTGATAAACCATAACTCTCTTAAGATAAAATAATAATTTTTCAAAATGCTATAATTTGACTATTGATCTATTTATAACTAAAAATGAATCATTGATTTGATCATATAAATATGCTAATTTTATTCATTAGTCCACAAATACTTTTCAAAACCACTGTAATGTAAACATGAATTCATAAATATGATAATTACTAAATTATTAAATTTAAATTATGAATATTTATAAATATCACTAATTGATTTAGGGTCCCCGATTGTAGTTTTAGATGCCATGACTAGGTCATCACTATGGTAGAAAAATATAGATTTTAAAAAAATGTAAGGGTGTAAAAAAAATAGGCATAACAGAATGTTTAATTTTGACTTTGATTGTCTTCTAGCACCTTTGAAAAGGTTTCACTAAAAGATGCTAAGTTTTTATTTTGGTTGTCATCTAACACCTACAAAAAGGTTTCACTAGAAGATTGTTTTTCTTCTACATGAATTTGGTCTAGGCCTGCCTGATGTTCTTCAAATGATATGTCACCATGGATGTATTTTAACAAGGTATGATTTTGTCAGTCCCAATTAACACTTATGGGAGGTGGAATGCCAATAGAATTGCTATGTTGATTGGTGGTAATGGTATGTGGAATGGTAATGGAATGGGAGTTGGAAGCACAATCCTCATAAAAGATACTAGGATAACTTGTGTTGATGCTGAAGTAATCATCCTTAAAAACCATGGAAGGATCACAAATATATTCAAATTGGTCTACAAGGCATGCATAACTAATTTTATAATAGCCATGAATGTATTCTATTTTTGAATCTAATTCTAATTCAATGGACTCTGAATCTAATGTCAAGACTGATGTTGTTGTTGATTATAATGCTAAATCTTATTATAGTCCAAGAATAAAACTTAACTCTAATTCTTTATCTGATGGGTACTCTATTATAATGATGTCTTGTTACATGTTTGGTTTTGGATAAGTAATATCCTGTGATAGCATGATGGGTTCCATAGAGATTGATTTATCAAAGTGAGACTCAACGATAGGAAAAAGGTCAAGAGACAACTCCTTAAAGACTAGTTTGTTAGAGGGAAGGTCTTAAAAAATAGGCATATGACAAGATAATGATTTTCCCAAAGGTGATTATAATCATTAAGAAGTGACTCAAAAAATGCTAGCTCATTATAATGAGAGTTATCGATAATTGGTATAGGATCATTAGGCGATTCATCACAAGTTGACTTATCACAAATGGTTGGTTCAATGACAATATCTTGTATGGGTTGGTTCTCTTGGCATTGGTTTCTAATGAGTTGTAAAATACCAATTTTGATCATAGCTTGGTCTTCTAATGATTGGTTTAGTTGAGGGATTAATTGACCTAGTTGGGATTATGATTGGATTGGTTGGGTAATGATAGGACATCATAGAGTTTGATTTCTTGAACAATCCAAAGGATGTAGTCCTTGAATGATATGGATAAGGCATTGTGAAGATTGGTTTCCATTATGAGCTAAAGGATGAGGTCCTGGTATAGAAATGGTATGATGTTGTGGAGCATGGTTGCTTTCACAAGCCAGAGGATGAGGTTTTCATATGGAAATGGTAGGGTATCATGGAGCTTGGTAGCTCACACATGCCAAAACATCCAAGTCTTCTTCATAAACCATATCATCTCAGTCAGGGTTTTGAGTTGGATTGTGAGTTAGCTCTTGACTTTGTTCCCCATATGGAGTATTACAGGGAGAATAATAAAACTCCTTACAAAATCTATCCCCATAAGGGTTTTTAGTTAGATTTTGTGAAGCCATTATATCATAATTTGTATTGTACATGGCTCTACCATAAGTGTAGCTAGACACATCCACATCAATGATGAAATCTTTGAAAAAAAAAGGCTTAGAGTTCTACAAACTCTAAAAAATTATGTCCAAAGGACAAATGGTTCAAACTTGGTCTAAATTGGTCCAAGGATGAAGCACTATCTCTAAAATGGTTTGAAAGTGGATCTGTATCTCCAAAATGGTTTATGCTAAAACTTTGCATAAAATAGTTAAATGTCTAATGTCAAATGTCATACACACAAAAAATTCAAGCATCTAAATAAAAATTGACATGTTAAAAGTCTAAGCCACAGTGTTCCAAACAAGATCTAAACTAGAAAAAGGGGAAATAATCACTAGGTCTTTTATCCAAACACAGAGTTAAAAGATAGGATCAAATAGGTTGTGCTAGTAATTTTATCCAAATGGTGTCAAAATTTGGACTTGAAACAAAGACATGATGTGATTTGCTTTAATCTAATAAGTTTGGAAATAGCTTGGACATAGACCCAATACACAAAATCAAACATAAACATGATCAATTGGCATAAGCCATAAGGCAAAAGGATCTTAGAGAATGCATAAACAATGATGAGGATATGATCTATAAATATACAAACAATAATTTTTGACTTTGGCTAATCAATTAACTAAATTTATGTAACCTAAGAGAGAAATATTTGTGTATTAACCCCTACGAAGTGATACCTAAATAGAAATCAATCAATTTTTGAATCCAAACTTTAAAAAATTTAAATGAAAATTCAAGATTGAAGACTAGGATTTGACCAAATAAGCTAGACAAGATTGGATAGCATGATGACACATGAACAAGGTCCAAAAGGCATATGTGACATGGTTTTTAAATAATAGTTTTGGTACAAGTTAAATGAGTTTTGAAATAATTCAAGTAACATAACAAAATACGCATGATATAATGATGTGATCAATGTTTTGTTTTAAAAAATTCGAGGGAAAAAACTTGATAAATGATTTAGGTAGCATAATGGTACCTGTATTAGTCAATTGGCACACACACAAAAATGTTTAGAAAAAATTACAAGACACCAATGCAGTGTAAAATGGCTAGCATAATGCCTCTTTAAACAAAAGAGTGACATATAAATAAATTAGTTTTTGACATGGTTTAAACAAACATAGATGTTTTTAGTCTCAAAAAATCAAGTAATAAAAATATAAGTGACCAAATGCAACTAAGTATAATGTCTTAAATCCTATCAAGGGTGTGACACTATGGGGTTGACTAAAACTATTTAGTTTTCAATTGTTTAGATAGATTAAATACATACATCTTTCACATCAACATAAAAAATAAGTGCACATCATTTGTGTTTGCATCATATGGCTTATTTTAAAAAGGTCTTGACCTTTTTACAATCACTACATCCATCTTTTGCTCAGTGTAGTGAAATGTTCAACATGCTCAAATTTCCTAGGCTTAGCCTCTAATAACAAAGAAGGTTTAACCACTCAAACCATCATCCCAATAAGGGGATCCCAATTTCTATACCCCCATAGTGAGGGGTTGAAGATGATACTGAGAAATGAAGCCCCAGGTCAAAGATTCCTTATGGAACTTATGCGAGGTAATGAAGTCCCCCTTACAAGCCAAGATGTAATGAAATAAAAACTAAGTAAAAGAGATTTAAGGTTGTTTCTAGATCACCCAAGCCATTCATGTCTTGGGGAGAGCCTTCACAACATCTCTTTTATGCCTTTGGAATAAGGCAATTTACAATGAAGATGACACTTTTGATCCCATAAGTTCTATATAGGGGATGGGGGGAGAACATACATGTATAACTTCCTTTTTTCTCAAACAAATTTAATTAAGTAAACAATGATAAAAAAAACTTGAAAAACAAATCTAATTAAGTGATTTCAATTTTAAATCACTAAATGAAATTTTTTGGTGGTATTATTTAGCCCCTTCACTTTAAGTTGTAAATTTTTTGAAGGAGTACAAAAATATTCAAATAAGCATATAAGTATTTTCTTAAGCACCAAATGAAAGTTCCTAATACTTTTTAAGCACCCAAAAATATGTTAAAAAGACTAGATTAATATTATTTTGATCATTTTTTAAATAGGCCCTACAAGGAAATGGTCATAATTTTGTTTAGCCTTGAAGAACTTTTTCAAATGAAATAAGTAACTTTGAAATTTTTTTCTTAGGTTCACATAGTGCAATCCCATAACTCCATAGTCCAATATCACAACTCTACAAAACTATGACTAGTTAACACATTATCACAAATCATGGGTTAGTAAAAAAATTTGATACTATCACTACTCTAATAAATAATATTGTAATTGATAGAGAAAACCTACAACTTAGAGAGTTGCAGTATTGTCACTTAACCTTAATGGTCTAGGCTAACTGCTAGCAGTTTAACTACAATACCATGACTCAAACTGACAATATCACAACTTGCAAAATTGTGGTATTGTAATATCATCACTATAAAGTCATGATATTATAATAATACAACTTAAAAAATCATGGTATTGCAATATCACTACTATCAAGTAGTGGTATTTCAATATTGTAACTTGACCTACAGACAGAGAAAACATTAGTCTAAAAACATAGTTAAGATACAATATTGTGACTAAAATAAAAAACCATGATTGTGTTAGTTACAATATTTTGGTCTAGAGGACAACATCACAATTCCATAGTGACAAAACCATGACTTCTAGGAAAACATATTTTTACTCAAAATTTTCACTCCTTTTGCTCTCGCACTCTAATATTTTGGATGAAAATGGTTAGTAGGTTTCTTATAGGATTTATTTGAATAAATTTTTGGGGCTATGTCCCACCAGGCATGGCTTTTATGAATATAGGATTGAACTAAAGGGAGATTAGTATAGTGTTAGTGTATGAAATCAAAATTCAAAATAACATACTAATAGATAATACCTTAAGTTTAGATCAAGATGAGAGCTTAGTGAACAAAACTAAATGGAAAACACAACTATAATGCAAAATACAAATGATCTTTCACCTTCCTTGGATGCTCCAAATGGTTTGTTTAAGTGTCTTTCTCAGCTTGTGCTCAATGACTCTTCGTCAAAGGAGGCTTGGCCCTTTTCTCCTTGGCACCAATGCCTTTGTGATGGCTTTGAATTGGCTCAACAATTGGGCATGATAACACTACATCAATGTATTTTTAAATCATATGAGCATGATAAATTTGGCTTGAGAGAGCTTAAAATTATGGTTTTAAGGCCTTGTATTTATAGATTTTTGTAAATGATCAAAATGAACCTAAACAATCTATTTCAAGATGATGTGTGGATAATAATCCATTCAAATTTTGAGGATAAAATCAATAAATTCCATCATATATATTTGGGATAAAGAGGCATGTGAGGGCTTAATCAAATATTTATTATATTTATGAGGGTGCCTTCCAAAAAAATGATGTCACTTGATGATGCAAAAACTCATAATCAATTTCCAAAAATAAATATTCAACAAGTTCCATGGAAAATTAACTTAAGCTCTTGATTTAAATTAATTATCCTTAAACATGATTTATCAATTTTGGTGCAAATCTTGGCAATTGGTTCACAAATTAATCAAACTAGTCAAAATGTTGTATTATTGGCTCAAAATTTGACTGGATTAGAATTAGGATGTGATGTTAGATGTGTTGGAACCTTTATCCAATTTAGGATGTTATCAACACAAAATAACAAAGGCATGTATCTTGTGTAATACATTTGGTATAAAAGAGCAATCCAGAGCACCTAGGTATGAAAAAGTCATTTTGACTTGATCTGATCAAAGTTATACATTGTCCAAAATCAATACTTGTATATAATAGGTTCACATATTTTAGTGTGTTTTAGTGTTTTTAGGCCAAATTGTGTATTTTAGTAGAAATTGGTCAAAATCTTGGTTGGAAGTCATTGGTGACTAGTTTTAAGTGTCTACATATACAAGTCTCTTGCTCATATACCTCTTAGTCAGATATATACACTTTCACACTTATATTTTCCATAAAATAGTCCTTAAGTCATGCCACAAACATGAATCAATAATTACATTAGGTCAACCATAGTACAAATAGACAAATCTTTCTTTTAGGCCTTAAGGAGACCTAATTCAATTAGGCCTTCATTAGTACATGTTACCTTTTGATCTCCTAGGAACACTTTCAAAAATCAAAAATAGAAGGAACAATTCATATTCCACTCAAATAGACCCATAATAATCTTGTCTTAGGTCCATGTCACTTTTTATCTCCAATCACCACTTGAAGCACACCATTAGTAATGTTCATAATTAGATCTGTGAACCTATATAAAGTCTATCTTGAACTATAGGAGATTAAACATAAATAATTTAAACAAAAAATAAAATAAATCATCTATAAAAACTAAATGAATTCATCATCATCACCATATGATTTATAATTCATTAATTAGAGCAAAATGACTTAAACACTTCTCTACAAATAACCCACTCAGAATTGCCAAAACACTCCAAAACCTAGTCATGAACAACTTGATCTTCAGTACCTGAAGGAACACTTTGTTAGGGGTAAAATCACTAAGAATGAAAGGTGAATTAGTTATCCCAAATGATCCAACTTCAAGTTTGATCTTTACAAATACTTAATCGTATACCACAAGCATTTATGAAGCCTAAACAAAATTCAAAGTAATGAGCAAGTGAGACAATACAAGATCAATCACATAACATAAGACATACGTGGGAAACCCTCTTGGAGAATAGAACCCATTGAAACCTAAAATTTTAATAATATCCTATAAACATAATATCCCATTTAGATGAGATGTAGTTGATTAAGGAACTACAATCCCTATTTAGTGAGACTCTAATCCCACAAGGTGCTACCACACCTATGTAGCTGAGCTGCAACAATAGCCAGACCTTTTAGCAAGTTTGACCTTACAAGGAGGCTAAAACCACACTATATGTTGAGCTACTACAAAAACACCTTATAAACACTTCCACCTTTGAACTAATGTCAACAACATCTGATCATGGACTTTAGCTTATCTCACTTCACCTTCACTCACACTTAATCTACAAGAGCACTATTATGCCAACAAAATTATGACGTATAGGTCCTAAAAATAGTCCTCAAAATGATATTCTCTTTAACACATAACTATGGTAATCAAACCGTACTTTTATCCTTAAAATATAGGTAAGCCTCTCTCCATTTTCTCCTTAGTCTCTGGCTTACCAGTCTAGAACCCAACATCTTTAGTTCTACTATTTATAGAGTAATCTTGATCAACACCATCTAGATCATCCAATAAGAATGCATCAAACCTTAAGACATATATCATATTAATATAAGGCTCAATAAAATATAAAAAGGTTGGCCATAGCATCTATGGGTCACCCTTTAGGAACTACACCTTTTAATAAGGCCCTTGTAGTCCTTATAAGTCTCATGTGAACCTATTCGCCTATATAGCTCACCATCGATCAAAACAAGAACACATGACCACTTTCAAACACATAGATCCACTACTTATGTCCATTTTTAAATCTTAAAATTATCACAAACAACTTATGTCACCTTTACGTATGCTTAAACTACTCAAACATTAACCTGGTACACACAGTCACCATGAATGATCACACATTTAACTTCTTAAGCATTGTTCATACTCAATATAGATTTATCACATCTCCAAATTCCACATAGATCATCTTTATGGGGTCTAAAATACTCTCCAATAGCTAATTCATTGCGAGACATCAAAACAACATCAACACAAGCTCAAATATCCTTATCAAGTCACTTACAAAATAAATATGAAAACATAATCAAATTTGGATATTCATAACTATGTTTGTACACACTTTTAGATCTTCAAATCAGATTCAATGGATGTACCATGGAGTCCTCTACCACTTTGATTTTTAATACAAGAGAAAATTTTTCTTCTATTGTAAGATATGTTCTAAAAACTAAACACTAGTTAATTGTTTGTGTAAATTCCAATATTTGAATAGAAACGGTCATAGTTAACCTTTAAACACAATGCTCACATCTCGTGGACTCTCAGTTGAAGATAAATATCACACCATCGATCTTGTCTAAGATTTAATATATAGACCACTAAATCCAAATGTTAAACATCTATCATGTTGACCTCATCTCATGCCATCTAAAAATGTTGACTCAATGCACTCCGTTAATCTCTACAAATCAACAAGGTCAATAATGATCAGCACTCATCATTGATCAAAATGTATAAATTCCCACTCTCATTAGATCATTATCCTATACATTTACTTATACATTAAACATCATGCACCTATCCTCATCTTTCTAACTCCTAAATCCTTGGATAAATCATGCACCATTTATCTTTCTAAAGCTTTAACACATTTAAAAATGACTATGGGGACCCTATCAATATGCATGAGTAGCCATTTTTACACCTCAATAAATTCTTCTAAACTTTGATGTAGGATCTCAAAATTAGACTAGATGATTTCCTTCCATAGGATAATCCAACCATGTGACCCACTACCCTTTGAAATCTTGCACATGTGAGATATAACACCATTAAAATCCCTTCCCATAAACTTTTGTCATAGAGCCAACCATGTCCAAATCTACCTGAGAGGCCAACTTTGATCATTCATAACTTTTTTCATGCTTTAGCCATGATATTAAACTTAGCATAAATCATATTTTCCCAAAACTAAATAAACCCATATGATCATATTTTCTTGACACCTTCACACTGTAAGATATAACATCTTCAAAATGATCACTCAACATTTTTTGCCACACTGTAAAATTGGCTAAGTATGGGAAAGCATAATCAATCTACTTGAGAGCCTAAATTTTCTTATGGATATATTTTCATGTGATACCTTCACTTGAATTATCCACACATGTGAGTTATGACCTCATAAACATGCTTACTTATCTCTTTTTGACCAATTATTAAATTTGGCTAAGTATGGGAAAATAATGAAATCTATCTAAGAAGCCAAATTTGTACCCTCATATCTTTAATTACACTTCGATGAATGACTTGAGATCTATCACATAAAAAATATGGAATATTATGATCAAAACCATATGACCATCTCCACTTGACTCATTCCTATGTGGAAATTGTGATGTCATCAAATTTCCTACTCATATTTTCTACCACTGGACCCAAAGTGTCTAGATGAAAACTATGATCAACTAGATGAATTCCACTTGTGCACACAAGCTCTCAAAGAATGGATTAAATTTTATAGGACCCCTTACAAATGTTAAAACCTTCATACTAATCCTTAATTCTCTCAATCTATGTCAATATTTAATATTATCCAACCATACATAAAGCACACTAGAACAAGCACATTGCACACTTTGTCATTATCACTTAGATTAACAAACTACTTCATCCACTTACCAAAGAAGCTCCATGAAAACAATATGACATCATCATGACAACTCTCCAATGCACTTCCCATGATCACCGATACTTTCAAAATATCCTTTTACATCTAGATACCACTCTCAAATACAAAAACCACAAGGTTTAATGTCAAATATTGATTTTGTAGACCAATCTTTTGATCTCACTACACACAATCAACCTAGAACCATACAAGCCATTTTGGATACAACATTTCAACTTATTATCATAAATTATAGGATATTAAAAATCATGATCATTACTTTAAAATCATAAAAATAAATACCATATCCATTATATACATCAACTCATGGTATAGAGCCTTAAACTCATCACTGTAAATTGCTTACCCATAATTGCCAATTTTCCTCAAAATCTAGTCATGGTGATAATGAACTTCAACACCTATATAACCATTTTAAAATATTTATAATGCATGTATATGATCTTATGATGTCATTATACCATTATTAGATATAAATATAATATGGCTAAATGGAAATATTGGTCTTTTAGACTAATCTCACAACCTCTTATCTCACTATCTCATTTGAACTAGATAAGTCAACTTTTGAGCAAAATTTTCACTATAATCACTATCTTCCAACACTTCTAAAAAACATGAGCATGTATTGAAATTAATAAATAAAACATCAATGCATTTGGTTCCATCACTATTCCATTATAACACATCCCTAAATATATTCTCATTGTTGCTTGGGTTTGCTTGTTAGTGATTGGTCAAATTGGATGATCCATTTAGCATACCTAAGGGATATAAAATATATATAAACCATAATTAAAATCAATTAAAAGTATCAAACTTTTCCATCTGATGATTTTCATATTCTATTTTGGTCAAATCTGATTGCTACAAAAAATCTCCAAGAAACTAACACTTTATTGTAGGATCTACTCATACACCTGACAACTCAATCACACTTGGAGGTTATTGGGAGAGTTTAATAAAAGATCCAATAGTTTTTATATTAATTTTAGACCATTTTGGGGTTTTTTAACTATGTCTTCATCATTGAGTCACTATTAGGGTTTTAGGAGGGTTTAAACCTATCTCCACTCTTAATGATCATTTATAAAGCATATCCCCTTAATCTAGAAAATAATTCCTAGAATTTTGAGATAATACCATTACCATTTCACCATTAATATATTATGTTCCCATGCATAGGTTTGAAAATCTAATAATCACAAGAAAAACCTTCTTGGGTAGAGAACCCTTCATTTTGTGCACTCAAGAGAACTTAGAACATATTTTCATGCCTTATCCTTCCAAATTTGACTTGAAAATTAATGATAAAACTTGAAAAAACATAGCTTACATCAAACAAAGATTATATTATCTTACACACCTTTAAATATGATCATTACCCCTCATAAATCTAGGCAGGGTCTAGAAGTGGTCTAGTTTCAGAATTGACCTATAGGTCCTACCCTTTTAGGCTCATGTTAAGACTCACACGAGTGATAAAATGACTCATATAAATTATCAAAAAAAATCATACAACCTTTCATGTTTGTGTGCATTCATCTCACCAAGCCATCAAGCTCATACCTTCTCATAAGGCATTTTCATGCTATGACTAATGCCATGATAAGGCTTATTAAGTACATGAAACTTGAAAAATAACCTTGAAAAACTTATAAAAGTATCTACACTTATATTTATTAATAACATAATTCAAAATAACCTCTCAAAATCTTGTGCTTACTTAATTCACAAAAATTCACCATGCACATGTTCTCATAGGGTCTAGTATAGGCTTGTCAAGACACCTTATACTCAAGAACTAGTACACAAACATGTTTTAATGCTCACTTGACCTAAACCTTGACATTAACCAACAAAAGAATCATTATTTTACCTTAAAATTCTCTCTCGACATAGAGACATTATATTTATTTCAAATTCTTTCTTGTCACATGGATTCTTTGTCACATCAAGCACCTAAGCTCATACCTCACAAACCACTCATCATGCATCTTCACCAAATGCATATTGAAATCAATGACATCAACTTAGACATTAAACTACACCAATCTTGACATAAATGAGAACACTTCTCAACAAAATCCCCATTTGTCATTGATGAAAAAACATTATTCAACTTGATTACTCTCATCTTCCCCAATCTAGTAAATCTTCCTTTATAAACTTTTATCCCCCTTTGACATTAATTACAAAGGATAATACACACTACAATACCTAGAACCATTAATTTTCCTTCTTTGGAAACTATTCTCAAAAACTAAAAAATAACTTAGAGATACCAATCTCCCCCTTAGATCAAGTATTACATTTAAATGAACTCTAATCACAAGACCATATATCTTGTCCTTAACATGACTGATATGAATCAAACTCACTAGGATATCCCTCTTGTTCTTACCTGATAAAGATATTCTTCAAATGGACTCAGGTATATAAGAGTACTTACCTTATTTTATGCACCTTGATTCCATAGAGATGAATGATATCCAACTTCATTTTTATGTTTAAGCTTCATAAACATCTAACTTGTCTTCATGATTATACATACCTTATCTATACTACACACCTGCTCTTCAAGCTCATGAATTATCTAATTAGTTTCCCCTTTGTCCTTATATCTTGTGCTCATAACTTGATTCATTAGGATTCTCAAACCATATACAACATAATTCATTTTTAACTACCAATTATATGCTTGTCAACAATTATGTTAGGAGATTATGAACAACTTGAATATCTCCCCCTCACATTAAGAATCCATCATGCTTCTAATGATTGAATAGTGTCTCCATCTAGCCTAATGGAGTCACCCCTTTCCATAGGTCACTTACACAAAACAAACCTAGGAGATTCCCAGATCTCCATGTGCTCATAAGATTGAATATCCTTAAGGATCTTGTTAGGCTTGATTGACACTTTAGGCTTGATCTCATTAAAATATGTGTGGTCAACAATCTAATATGATAATGAACATTTCTATCTTGAATTTGTATTTGATGTTCTATCATAGTAAATAGTCTGCTTGAGCTTGTAGACTGATCATGACTCACCTTCATTGTCTTTGGTCTCCACACATTCATTTTCCTTCTCTCTTGCACTTTAGGGGATTCAAACCTCTTATTTTCACTTGATGTTCTTCTACCTCTATTAGGACATAATCTTGAAATGTATCCCACATTATAATAGTTGTAGCAAAAAACCTTGTACATACCTCTTAACTGATGTTTCCTTTCATAATCCCATGCATATTCATTTTTAGAGGGCCTTCTACACTCTCTTGCTCTATGACCAAACTAATTTCAAGAATAAAAATAACCATTGAATGAATTATCATACCTCATAACATTAGGCTATTTGATTGGTATTTTCATGTTAACTTTATTATATTCCTTATCATTCTTGACTTGAGCTGCCTCCTTTTGGTCTTATTTAAAACCAAGACCTGTCTTATCACTTATAGGATTTTGACTACTCAAGATGTCATCTAGAGCCTCATTTCTCTTTTCAAACCTCTCATAGGTCTATCTTGTTAGTTGCTTGATCCAACTATGCTTTCAAGGATTCTACTTTAGTTCCATACCTGGTGCATTCTTCCTATTTATATTTTAAACTAGTAATACTATCCCCATATGTGCTTTAATCTTATTGATGATCTTATCATACTCCTTGGATGCATTACCAAGTCTCTTCTCAAAAAAACCAATCTGCTCTTCATAATCCTTAACTAATTATCTTATTTTTTTATTATTCTTTCTTTAAAACTTCAAATCCTCTAGAGAACTTACCAATTCTGCCTCAAGATTCACTTCAACCTATTCTTCATCTATTTCTTCATCATTAATAAAGCCTTTTTCAATTGAAAAACCCTCATTGTATTTTTATATAGATAGGCATAATATTTCATTATTGTCATGTTCATGTTCATTAATATCATCATCACTATCAGATGTACTTGTGTCATTTACATTAAATGAATTATTATCTTATTGGTATATAAAATTAGCTTATTCTTGAATGACCATTTCCTACCTTCATATTTCTTGAAATATCTCTGATTCTTGTCAGGGTTATAGGCCTTCCTATCATCTCCATGATGTTCATCATGTTTTTCATCATGCTTAGTCTTACTTGTTAAGATACTTGGATGTAAAGTGACCAATCTTACCATAGTTGAAACATTTGAAAGACAACTTACCCTTGTACTTACCAGATCCAAACCTCAATTTCCTAAAAACATGACTATCAATTCATCATCATCATCAACATTTGAACATACCTCATCCTTTACCTTCTTGGATTTTGACTTCTTCTCAAATTTAAAAGATGTCTTCCTTAGTTTGTTCTCATCTCATAGGCAATCAAGATACCATAAATCTCATCCATCTTTAACTTGTCTAAATCTTGCATCTCTTTTATTGTAGATACCTTAGAATCAAACTGAGGATTTAGTGATCTCAATACATTTTAAAAAACTTTAGACTCTTTAATTTCTTCTCCTAATCCTCTAATGACATTGATAACTTCATCAACCTTCAATATGTAGGATGCAATGGTTTCATATTCATTTATCTCATACTTTCAAACTATCTCCAGTGGGTCTATAACTTGGCCATCTTCACCTTGGTGTCTCCTTTATAAATAGTCTTCAATCTATCCCATATCACCTTGGTTGAATCAAGGTGCATCACCGTCACAAAATCTACCTCTAAAAGGCCACATAAAATGGCATTCATTGCCTTCTGATTGCTCTCACTTTCCTTCTCGTCTACTTCATATATTGGTGGTGTAAGAGGTGGAGTATATCAATATAAAACTAACTACCATATTTCATGGACCGTTGGCATTATATATGTCCTCATTATAATGATCCAAAAGGCATAATTTGTCCCATTGAATAATGGAGCTTTATTAATGGAGAAACTGCCTTGAGCTTGTTGACTATCCATATTTTCTTATAGGATCTCCTTTAGGTTATTATACCTATTTTAAAGGACCTAATATGATACCAAATGTTTGAAACAAAATGATTTAGAGTGGGGTAAATCAATATTTAAAAACCTTCCTTATCAATTTCTTTTAAGCAATTATGAACCATTCAAATAAGCATATAGATCTAACAAGCATAAACACCTATCCACATAAGCATGAAACACAAGAACACATCACATATGTGAAAACCTTTAAGGGGAAGAAAACCCATTGATATCTATAAATTTACTACATTCCTATAATATAAACACCAAATTTAGTGAAGAACCCACTTCACATGGAGCACCAACCCTAACTAGCCAAGTACCAACTCAACTAGGCTTTAACAATCACCAACTTGCAAGGAGATACCAACCCCCTAGATGAATCAACACCAACTCAACCACTTGATTTATTTGATCAACTCCAAGACACCTAATTTCTCAACCAAATAATGATGACCACCTCTTCATCTCTTCACACTCTTAGCCGTCTCAAACTACCTTATAGGTTTATTTGCTCAATTATGTCTCTTTATGATTGATTAGGTCATATGGCCTCGATCCTCATACATGTAACTTATATATCAAATATTCATAAATGATATTATATTATCCTCTAATGGTATAAAATATCTCCTTCTACTCACTAATATATTATTTTATTCACTTGCACTCTTTTCACACTAATAGGCCTAAAATTACCTTTATATATACAAGCCTTTTGCTCATCTACCTCTTAGTCAACCACATACAATTGTGAACTTGAATTTTCCATAAAATAGGACCTAAGTCATGCCATAACCATGAATCAATAATTAAATCAGGTTAGACATAGTTTAAATAGACCAAATCCTTATTTTAGGCCTTAAGGAGACCTAATTCAATTAGGGATTCATTATCACACCTTACACTTTGATATCCTTAGAACACTTTCAAACATCTCACATGGTAGGAACACTTCATATGCCACTCAAGTAGACCCATACTAAGGTTTTGGTCTTATGGGGAATGTAACTACACCAAATTTTTGAAATAGGTAGTCCCATGAAATTGTTATTCTTTATAACTATAGAAAACTCTATTTATGCCTAAAAATTAGCAACAATGACTATTTCGATGTGCTCCAGTAGTGCCCTTGGTAACGATGAGAGCCAAATTCAATTCCAAGCCCACAATTGTTTTCTACCTAATGACAAGTAGGAGTTGGGAAAACACAGTTAAATTCCTTCTAAAAAATTGATGGTGAATAAGGTGGGAGAAGAGGCAAAGCAGTGACATTAACAACCTATTCACTCTGTAAATCCCATAGCTTGCTAATGGACTAGATAAAGACCTTATGTGGGCTTTATTTTATGTGTAACTAATTATAACCTTTATTATAATTAAAGGTATGATAAAATCTAACATTAATAATCTAAATTTAGATTTGTACCTTAAATAGTATGTACAGTTTATATTTATGAAAATATAAAACTACTTTCAAAGATAAATACTAGTTTTAGATTTTACAGTTTTAGAAGACTCTACAACTTATGTCAGTAATTAAGATCTCCTACCTTTGATTTTCATGCATATGGATAGGTTGGTTCGTATGGTGGTTCTTGAATCTAAATTTCATATTGATCAATATCTTAAAAAATATAGTCAAATCAATATTTGCATTATTTGATATAATTTTTTGAGTCAAAAACACACGTGCATAAAATAAAATGAGTTGCTTCTAGTTTTTTAAGATATTATCATTCTTTATGAAGGCCAAACCACATGCATTTTATGGTTTGTATGTGAAATTGAGAAATTCTTCAGCTAGGAAAGGTATTATGGTCTTGTTAGATAAGGAAGGAATTGATATGTGATGCATGGATGAGAGTATAATGTGATAGGTTGAGGCAAAAGGATCCCTTCACCCACCTACATAGTAATTTTAGGTGAATATGGATTTACAATTTTTAGGGGGACTGGGTGGATTATGGATGATTTTTGAAAAAAAATTCCCTATATTTTATGATAGGTTGACACAAGAAGTTCCCTACACAAATACAAACCACAAATTTTTTCCCTATATTTTATTAAACATATTGGTCATGTTATTTAACTTATTTTCTTTTCTCTAGTCTATTAGATCCTAAATTATGATTATTAAACTTTATCTGAATTGGGTTAATTCATGTTTTACCTGATCATCTATATTTATAAAACATCTAGGTCTTATTAGGTCAGGGTCATAGCCCACTACAACCTTATCTCCATTTGTATTTATTTATATATATTTTACCCTTGGTATAGCTTGTAATGAAAGATCGATGCTCTTCATTATTCCAATAGAATTGACCCCTTGAAGTTTTAAATAATCTTGCTTTCTATCCTCTCCTACACTTATCAATTGAGATTTAAAACCCATGTCCTCGACTACATCCATTAACTGTTTAGGATCAATTTGCCTAATATCATAAGATATTTTATCTTCCTCTATTTCCAGTGCCACACATCATTTTTGGACTCTTGCTGACATATTTAGTGAAGTTTCAATTGATGTGGAATAATCTATACATGTCACTCCTATTATTTGAAGATGGCAAATCCTTATAGGCCTCTCCTTCATATAATCCTCAAGCAATGTGGCCTCAAACCCTACATCTTTAATTGCCTTCTGTATACATTTTTCCTTTTCAAAAGTTAAGACATTGTCATATGTATGTTGGTGTATAAGTTTTACCATTATAGTGACAATTGTATGTAAAAAAACATTGTTGTATGACTATGAATTGCTAATCGATTTGAGACTAGTGTTTTCTTTTAAAAATGCAACACTACTACAACCAAAGTTCAAACCCAATAAATCATGTGAATTTTTTAGGTATTTAAACATTGATATTAAATCTTACATTCAAATATTCAGGATGATATACCACCATATCTCTTTTATTAAGAATAGAGACTATGGAATCAACTACCATTGGGATTTGTCTTACAACCTTCTCTATAGAATAGGCATAGGTAGAGCACTCCAAGATTGTTACTTGCAAGTCATTTTCAACTTGTGGGTCATCCACAATAGTAACCTCATGTCTCCTTTGAAATAATTTCTTATTTTGGATAGATGAAGTCTATAAAAAAAATGTTTAAGCTACATGGAAGGTTGATTACTTAGATTCAACTCCAAAGATCTTTAGAAAAAGGAGCTACCATTTTCTATGAATCTAATTTGGGGAACATAATCTTGACGTATTTCTGCTCCACATTTCATTATTCTTAAAAGTGTTTTACTCAAGAAAAATGTCCATATTTATTCACCTAAAATTTGACTTGAAGCTTGCACAAATAAAAAATATGAGAACTTTTTCAAGAGTACTTAGGATAGCCTTATTTTTTATTTTTGTTGCTAATAATTTTGGAGTTGGAGCTACTCTTATTTGCTTTGCAGACATATTGTAATATACTAGTTTAGGGAAAGTCTATATTAGTTTTAAAATATATATTATTTTAGTAAAAGCAATGTTTCAAAGCATATAAAAATAAATTTCTATTAAAAACATAAATTATAGAATGAGGGGGAGATATATATTTCTATTAATTAACAACAAATAGGAAAGCACATCAGCTAGCCTATGCATATCAAATTTAGTTCCAAACCTATGCATATCAAATTTTAGAGTTCTAAAATTTCAAGATCATTTTTTAATATCTTTTTAATCTGAAGAGGAAGATAACTTGAAGCAATCATTTATTTTGTTACATTAGGGAAGTTGAATTATTCTTGGTTACCTTGTAAAGATTGATTGAGAGATGTTTGTTGTCTGATATTAATTCCTAATTAAGGAAAGATCACATGGCATTTATCTACATTAGTGTACCATAGTATGGTATTCCTTGGGACTACCAACCAACTTATATTTCTTTCAAAGCACATTTTTTTATAGACTTTATCTATCCAAACTAAGAAATTTGAATATTATTTTTATAGAATTCATCCACAACAGAGTTCATACATCTTCAACTTGTGGGTCATCCACAATAGTAACCTTATACATTTTTTTTATAGAGAATCATTATCTCCTCACAATAATGGATAAATCTATGTATCACCTAACTCATATAAATTTGGGTTTCATGAGATATAGTCAAATGGTTATAAAAGATGATATTGATGATGATAATATATACTACTTAAATAATGATACTTTTGTTGAATTTGTTTCAATCACACAATTAAATAATGAAGAAGCTAACATCAGTATACACAAAATCAATTTTGATAACAGGATCAACCATGAAGATCAGTCTATGTTGCACGTTGATTCCCCTTCATACCAAGAGCATGTGGTTACCAAAAAATAAGTAGTTTCCCTTTTTTCACAAAAATTTAGGGCTCATTAGAGTAGTGAAAAAATTCTTATCTTGATTGATGCTAAATATATCGAGAGGGATACATAGTGCAGTGGTGGTGTAATGAAAAAAATTGTATCAACTTCTGAAAAATGAAGACTTGTGCAAGAATATTGTATGAATCATGGTGTGAACTATATAAACAATAAATGCTAATATAGGTGGGAACATATTTAGCTTGATTTTAAAAACATCAAAGATTATGAAAAAAATATCCCATCAAGGCATGACAATTATTGGAGTATGACATCCCAAAAGAGAATTGAAAATAAGCTCCCTGTAAAATTTGTGGAAGAAAATTTTGGGGCAAAGGATGGCAAGTTTGGTCAAGATAGAGACATAAATCATAGAAATATATGTATTGACACCTTTGACACAAATCATCCTCTTTTTGAGGAATTTATTTCTCCCCCTGAAAATGAACCATGCAATGAGTTTAAAACACCCAATGTTGCATGTGAAAGCCAATCAATAGGGAAACACTGAAAAACATTATCTAAATCATCTAGCATAAAATATACTATTGTTGAGAACAATATATTGGTGGTCTCTACCATGAAAAAAAGTTGAGGAAGGGCATATGAAATGTCATGAAAAAGATTGTGCTATGATTAAACATCATGTGCAAAAAGAAGAAATAAATGAAGAAAGGATGTTTAAAATTGAAGAACAAAAGATAAATGTATAGGTGAGTTTGGTTTCAGTGATAAATGCCATTGGACAAGAAATTTTGAAGATGAGAGAGTCCTTTACTACTGACAAATGACTATTAGAAACTTGTTTTATTATAGATATTAGATTATGTAATAACAATGATTAAAGCCAATTTGTGGTTTATTTAAATAAAACATACTTTAAATCATGATGGTAGTTTTATAACATTAATTAAAGCTTGAAATTAATATATGTGGCTCATTTAAAGCCCAAATAAATCACATGCCAATTTGTTTCATCTTTAATTTAGTAGACGTCTTCAAAAAATGATATTGTCTCAAATAGACCATGTGCATGATTCCAAATTTTTATCTCATAGCCTATAGTCTGCCTTATTATTATTTTAGAAATTAATAATGGTTTATCTACTATAAGAAATCCATCATTCACTCAATAAATTATGTTCTGCATCTGTGGAAATATGTGCACTAGGAAGTGAAATTCTCAATTCTTTCACTCCTCTACGAGACACTTAAGCACAACCAAGGTTTATTTTTCTATTGCATATATAGTCAATCTATATGTAGACAATAGTTTTCCACAACTTGTATGTCTACTATATTCAATTATATTTCAATTTTTATTGTATTTTAGGATTCACTCTTGGACATATTCGATGATTAAAGTGCATGTTATGTTCATTTATCCAAGGTTTAGATAGAATAATAATTGTTTTATGAAGCAAGGCTATTTACTTTGTAATGTATTGTATTGTATTTATGTCATGGTTCTTTGAATTTGCCATTTTTGGTAAATGAGATTACCCTCAAGCTTTGAAATGTTGGATACATTTTCAGAATTGTTAGTGATATAAGAAATATATTTTTTTAAATATTCCACAATGGGAATCCCCAACATGTGGACTATATTCAACATTATCTCTTTATTTGAAACATTATTTTTCCTTATTTCATGAATGTTGATTCATTGAATATTAAAGCATACTTATGCCACTTTTATAATTTAATCTTCAAAATAGTTATTCACTAATACTTTGTTTTGTAGGAAGGCGTTATTGATATTGTAAACACTAGTTTTCAATAACATCTTCTCGCATACAATGGATTAAACTACAAGAGAAAAAATTAATCTTATCCTTGAAAGTGCATATATTATCATTCAATTATAATTTAAAGTTGAAAATGATCTTCAATATTCAATCAATATGCAAAAAATATCAAATAAGTATAATATATCTTCATGTAGAAGACAATTTCCTTCAAATGCTGACATGGAGGAAGATACATACTAGGAAGTCCCTACAATCATATTAGAGGAGGAAAATATAATCCTGGAAACAAATATATTAAATTCTCAGTGGGAAGGGAGGATTCATGGTGACTAGTACATCAAATCACATTTGTTTCATTGGTAAAACCACTACATTTTTAAAGTGAGATGTGATTATCAATGTTTTTGTGGTATTTTTTTATTACCATATGTATTATTTGAATATTTATGTGAATATTTTCATGAATATCTAAGCCAAGGTGACATACCATTCTCATTTTAAAATACTATAAAGGGTAAAGTCTTTCCAGTGGAGAAGTAGGTGGCCATTTCAATTCTACGTCTATCATCTAGAAAGACAATGCTTAACATAAGTGAGATTTTTGGTTGTGGAAAATCTATAGTGGTTAGAATTATACATAAGTTCATTAATTTTATGGAAATTTGTTTTCCCAATCATATACAGTGGACAATAGAACATGTAAAAGAAGGATTCTACCAAAAATAAGGCTTTCCAAATTGTTGTGGAGAAATAGATGTTACTCACATCAAATTTCAACTTATGGCTAATGTGTTTAAAAAATTGGTTTGATTGGGATCATAATTAAAACATGTCATTATAAGTGATTGTATAAAGTAATATATTATTCATGGATGTTTTCATTGGATGGCTTGGGTCTATTAATGATATCAGACTATTGTGTAATTTCTCATTTTATAGATTGTACGAAGGTAGGGAGAGATTAAATGGTTATGTAGTTTCTATTAACTATAAAAACATGAGAGAGTATATTATTGGTGATAATGGATATCCATTGTTATCATGGTTAATCACACCCTTTACCAGAGCCTCAATAGATAGCTAGAAGGAATTTAACTTTAGGTTGTCATCAACACATATTTTTGTAGAGTGTGCATATGGGAGGCTGAAAAACATATGGATAATTTTTATTTACAAAATCACTCAGCCCAATTTACACATGTTACCAAAAGCTATTTTAGTATGTTACACATTACATAATATGTTAATAACATATGATGAAGATGTCACTGGTACATTTGAAAACATAGAGAATGAATGTGAAATATCAAAATATCAAGATATACTATGTGATTAGACTGCAACACTAGCTCGAGTGCCATTAATGGGATATCTTAATGGAAGGAGTCACATAACCCAACCAAATGAACATGAATAATCTTAGTCTAATGATAGATCATATTTGACTTATGAACTATATTTTTTTATTTTATAGAAATAAAATGTTTTGTTTATTTATTCAATATTTGGCTTATGAACTATCTTTGTATTGTATACAAATATTTCCTGCCACAGATAACTACTTTAAAGTAAATGACAATCATATAACCAGGAAAATATTTTATAAGAGCATGCATAATACATTTGTTTCTTTTATATCATGTGTAATTATCTTATTATGACCTAATACATCAATAATGTTAGTGTTATATGCTTGTATTTTAGTTTAGATTAGAGCATACTTTCTCTATTTAGAGTTCATCCTTCATTAAATTTTATTTTATCATCTGCTTGACCCTGAGATGATCAGTAGAATCCTTTGATGAACTAGATTATCCTTATTTGGAGTTCAAATTTTATGATTTCCAGAGGAAAGCTCAACAACTCTATGTGCATTATATATTCTGGTTTTTATTTACATGGGAAAACCTTTAATATGGGTGCATATATTGAAGGGATTGGACACAACATTAATACATCTCATATATCTCTAGGAAAGATGAAACATCATCTCTAATTAATAAGAAACTATAAATTACAACCCAAAAATAGTAACATTATAAGTAGAACACCAAGACCCAATGAAATCACCATATTAAGAAAGGATGAGAGGCATGATAGCTCGACCAAATAAGATATCTGCAGGTTAAATCATATAACTACCAAATAAAACTAGAAAATAAATGTTCCCCAATATAATGAGGAATAATTTATTCCTTTCTTCCTTTTAGTTTCACAACTTTTCAATTACAGTAAATAGACCTGATCACCATTATGTTTTGACCTTTCTCCTTTTCCCAAGATTTTAATGGGTTCTTTATTTATTTTTTTATGTTCAAATTTTTTTCTCTTATAAATGCATAATTGATTGAGTAGTATTGAAAGGAAGGGTAGTCAATGACACATAAGAGCCAAGCTAGAAATTGAGCTATTCTTTATTGACTACTAGGAGTAAAGGATATTCCCTTCCCAAAATTTCCTTGTAAATGATATTTTTAGCATGTTTAAAATAGAGTAGAGCTCTACGATCAGGGTGCAGGGGGAGAATACTTGATCAAGGGATAATTTTCCTTATTTAATAGTGGTTCTTGGGTACATACATTATTTTATGGGAACATGTTAAAGGTTTTTTTTCCAATTACAGATGGGTTCAATAATCTCTCTTTCATAAATGAAAAGTTATTTTGTTTTTTATATGGTAGAATATAAATAACCTTAACGATAATATTACTTATTTTATTAGTTCTAAAATCTTGTTGTAATTTTGAAAGAGAAGAATAGTTCTAAATCTTATAAATTAAATTTGTCCCATTCAAATATAAGAAATACAAGAGACTCCAACAATTGGTCTTGGTTTACTGTTACATTCTTCTTGCATAAACAAGTTTGTTTTTATGTGTACTTGTAATAACTCCCTTACTATTAAGCTAGAAAGGTTTAGATGAATGAGAGTATAGTTGGCACAAAATTAATTCCATGAGCATTAAAAATCCCATGTGTTATCAGTAATGTTTTGTATCATAACTCCCACTAAGTAGGAAAGAAATTTAAATTCTTTCATTTACTCTATGGCTAATTTATGTCTTATTGAGTGCTTCAATGGTATTTTCTCATGTCGTCCACTTCTCATATTTATTGAATCAAGTTACCTTACTAATTCTAGAACCATTGGTTTATTTTTCTCTAGTAAGTGGTATAAAATAAAGCTTTCCATTCATATGTTATTCTCCTACAAGTATTGATGAAGAATTAAGGCTAGCTACAAGATTTTTTTTCAATGATGGTGGATTTTTGATTGATATAGACACCAATATCATTCCAATGAGCAAGATTATGAAATGGAAAAGGAAATTTTTTCATTTTTTATTCTAGATTAAAAAATGATAGCTACTTCTTGTGAATACCATTCATTTGGTCCTAATTAAAATTTATGATTTTGGTAGGTATAGTGGGGACTTTGGCAAGAATGAAAGAGAAGTTCTGAAGTTTGTTGTAAACTACTTAGACCCTATCAAGGAAGAGCAATTATTAGGATTATTGAGTTTGAGTTGTTGAAAACTAATCACATACTACATTAAATGGAGTATAAGTGTTTTTAAAGCATCATCAGTCCTATTTTTTGCATATCTAGGATTTGATGCAATTTCTATAATGGCCAAAGAGACAAAGAATCCTGGTGTTGATATTCCAATTGGGCTAGTTTGGTCCATGATGGTAATCATAATAGCCTACTATCTAATGGATATGACTCTATGATTGATTCATGTATTTATTTTTTTAATGCATGATGAAGTGAATTCCTATAGCTGCAATTTTTTTTTTAAAAATTTCCATGGGACCATCCTGTAAAAAAATTCCTATTTTTCTCTACTGAGAAAAAAATATGAATTGTATGGGACTGTATTACTACATATAACCCATATTTTTACTCTACATCACCTACATAAATATTTTAGTTTGCCCCTTCCATTGTACCAAGCCCTAAGCTCATCTTAGTTCCATATAACATTTTATCTTCAATCACCACTTGAAGCACACCATTAGTACTATTCACAATTAGATCTATGAACCTATAGAAATTTTATCTTGAACTACAGGAGATTAAACATAAATAAGTTAAAAAAACATGGAAATAAATTATATATATATATATATATATATATATATGTATGTATATATATATATATATGTATATGTATATGTATATATGTGTGTGTGTGTGTGTGTAGATATGTGTGTGTATATATATATATATATATATATATATATATATATATATATATACATACATACATAACCTCATTGTAATCACCATATTATTTATACTTCATTACTCATAGGAAAAAGACTCAAACACTTCTTTGTAAATAGCCCTCTCAAAACTACCAGAACACTCCAAAACCCAGTCATGAACAACTTGATCTTCAATACCTAAAGGAACACGTCCAATGATAAATGATAATTTCAAAAGATCATTTGAAATATATATACCACTATAAAATACAAAAACCATAAGGTTTAATGTTAAATATTGGTCTTGTAGACCAATCTTTTGATCTCACTACACACAATCAACCTAGAACCAAACAAACCATTTTGGCTTCAACATTTCAACCTCTTATCCTAGATTCCAATATTTTAAAAAGAATGATAAGTAATTTAAAGTTAAAAAAATTAAAATAATATTAATTATATACATAAAATAATGGTTTATAACCTCAAACTCACCACTACAACTTGCTTACCCAAAAATGCTAGTTTTCCTCAAGGACCAGTCATGGTGATAATGACCTTCAACACCTATATGACCATTTTAAAATTATTATGATGAATGTAAATGATATTATGACATAATTATACCATTATTATATATAAATATAATATGGTAAAATTTAAATATTATTATTTCAAACCAATCTCACAACCTTGTACCTCACTGTCTCATTTGAACTAGACTGGTCAACTTGTGAGCAACTTTTTCACTATAATCACTATCCTCCAACACTTTTACCAAACATGAAAATGTATTAAAATTATTTAACAATGAAACCATGCATTTTTTACCATCACTAATCCATGATAACACATCCCTAAACATCTTCTCATTGTTGCCTAAGTTTTTCATTATTTACACCATTAGCACTGTTAGCAGTTGGTCAACTTGGATGACCGATTTAGCATACCTAATACATAGAACCTATCTATAAAATATAATAGATATAAAATAAAATTATAAAACTTATACATCCAATAATTTTAATATTTTTACTTGGTCAACTTTGACTATTACAAAAAATGTTCAAAAAATTAGTACTTTCTTATAGGATCTACTCACACACCTGACAACTCAATCACACCTAGAAGTGATTAGGAGAGGTGAATACAAGATAAAATAGTTTGTATATTAATTTTGACCATTATAGGCTTTTTTTAACCATATCTTAAATATCAAGTCACTATTAGGGTTCTAGGAGGGTTTAAACCTATTTTCACTTTTAACAATCATTCATAAAGCATAACTCTTTAATGTATAAACTAATGCCTGTAATTTTCAGATAGGACCCTTAAAATTATAAAATTAATCTACTAGGTTCCCATGTATATTTTTTATGAGTTAATGAGCACAATAAAAACCTTTTTGGGTAGATAACCCTTCATTTTGTACACTTGAGAGAACTTAGAACATATTTTCATGTCTTATCCTTCTAAATTTACCCTGAAACTTCATGAAAAATACTTGAAACCACATACATTACCTATAAAAATTATTATATGAGATTATACACCTTAAAATCTGAGCATAAACCCTCATTAGGCTAGGTAGGGTCTAGAAGTGGTCTAGTTATAGACTTGACCTATAGGTCCTACCCCTATAGGCTTACATTAAGACTCACATGAGTGCTCCAATGAATCATATAAATGATAAAATAAGCTCATACAACCTTTCATGTCTGGTTCACTCATCTCACTAAGCTACCAAGTTCATACCTTCTCATAAGGGATTTTCATGCTATGACTAGTGCTATGACAAGGATTTTTAAGTAATTAAAACTTGGAAACTAACATTGAAATAATTTTGAATGTATCTACACTTATCTTACATGATCACACAATTCCAAAAAACCTCTCACAATATTTTTCTTACTTACTTCACCAAACTTCACTATGCACACCTTCTCATAGGGTCTAGTCTAAGCTTATCAAGACACCTTATACTCAATAACTAGTACACAAACATGCTTTGATTCTCACTTGAATTGAACCTTGATATCAACATTGACATTAAAAAATAGAATAATCATTAGGTTTCCTTAAATTTATCTCCCAATAGAGAGACATTAGGTTTCCTTCAAATTATCTCTTTTCACTTGGCTTCCTTATCACATCAAGCACCCAAGCTCATGTATCATAGAACACTCATCATGCATTTTCACAAGATGCACCTTGACATCAATGACATAAACCTAGACATAAAATGACATCAACATTGACATGAATGACAAAAATTATCAATGTTTTTATGCTCTCATGTCATAGATATCTTATTTTACTTTTCACCTCATGTTGTATATATTCCTTCTCACATATT
>JARHVA010006395.1:462500-487500 GCA_037957365.1 Torreya grandis
TTTGTATTATGCCCTACCTTTTTAATTTTATGGTTGAATTTATGAATTATTACTATTCATTGCATAGACATGTGTTTAAAAAAAATAAAAGAGAGGAAAAAGAATTAAATGGCTGAGTATAAACTTACAAAACCATGGTTGTTTTTAAAATTAATGGATGAGGATAAAAATACAAGAATCATGGATTATTTTATACTAATGGATGAATATATGCATACACTAGAAAAACCTTACATGGATGATTTCATAACACATATGTATGGATGGATTAAAATAAATCCTTAGTTTCTCTCTTATACAAAAACCATGGCTAAGAATTACATTCATAAATAATATGTGCAAACATTATTGTGTGGTTGATTGCATGCATTAATAGGTGATTCCAAAAACACTCTTGTGAGGATGAAAAACATGTAAAAAACATTAATGATTAAATCCATTTAATGTATTGATTCTACACCCTTATAGGACTGGGTTAACATACTAATTTGGTTGGTTGAATATACACTTAGTATGGATGTGCATGCTTTTGTGAAGGTTGATTTTAGATCAGTATGGATATGTACACATTTATTTGGTTGAATATACACTTGTCTAGATGTGCATACTTTTATGAAGGTTTATTTTTATTAGTATGGATATGCACACATTTGGTTGGTTGACCATACACTTAGTGTGGATTTACATACTTTTGTGAAGGTTTATTTTGAATTAGTATGGATATGTACACATTTGGTTGGCTAAATATACACTTAGTATGGATATACATTCTTTTTTGAAGTTTGATTTTATATTAGTATGGATATGCACACATTTGGTTAGTTGAATGTAAACTTAGTGTGGATGTGCATACTTTTGTGAAGGTTGATTTTGAATTAGTATATATAATCACACATTTGGTTGGATTAATATACACTTAGTATAGATAAGCACACATTTAGTTGGCTGAATATACACTTAGTGTGGATGTGCATACTTTTGTGAAGGTTGATTTTAAATTAGTATGGATATGCACACATTTTTTTTGGTTGAATATACACTTATTGTGGATTGTGCATACACTTTGAATGGGTTGAAATATTCCTTGGATAAGTGAAAAATATGCATTGAATGAATTATTTTTAAGTCATTAGTAGCATACACTTTAAATTCTTTTAATTGTATTACTGGATACATACTTGAATGGATGATCATATATCTTTTGTGGCCAAATATACACTTTGAAAGGTTGAGTAAATACATCATGGACATATAGTTCATCTGGGTGCACCTTGTGCACTTAATGATATGTTTATACAATTTCAAGCATTTATAAAAGTATTAAGGGTATATTTATATGCATTTATTTTTTGCATTCATTACAAATAATTACATGGATGGGTTTTATTTTTTTATGCATGATGATTAAATTACATGGATAAATTTTATCATGTAAATTATAAGGATATATACTAAGTGACCAAGTTTATAATGAACACATTAGTGTTAAATCGTAAACTATTGAGCTAATTGGTATTCTTTGATATACATGTTGTACATCTTAATCAGCTATGACAATTGATAATCTATTTCTAAAAAATGAGATGGCTATTTTATTTTGGTAAATATGGGATTAAGTTAGATGTTAGTTCGTATTTGACATATGTAAATAATTTATATGGTTATTCATTGCCTTGTTATGTATTATTTGTAAAATTATAGCATTGGTATGCATTTGTGTGTAATGAGTGGCTAGATGTTTTTGATGAAACTAAAAGGAAACTAATTTTGTTTTTCATATTAAAAATATTTAGATATATATTTTGTGGCTACCATCTTGGGATGGTAATTAATTTGATTCTATTATCTACTCTCAATGGTGTAGTAGAAATTCAAACAATGATGAGATCCTTTATAAAACCTATCATGTCATGAGCAAGTGTGGGATAATTGTATGAGTTTAAAAATGAGTTGTTTTAGTTTAATATTTCTCATTAAAATTATTATTTTGTTTCCAAAATAAAAACTTATATTATGGTTATCATACGACTTGCAATCAGAGGATTCACATTATACCAAATCACATAGGATAGGCCTACTATTGTATTTACATTTTCATGATGGTTTATGATTAATTTGGATGGATTATTCACATATGAAAAATTATGAATGTACTCATATATGACTTAATCTATAGCTATATGCAATATTGTATCCATGATTTGACCGAGTTAGTGATATCTTGTTGCTATAATCAGGCTATCTCGTCAAAATTGATTTGGTTAGTCTTTTTGTCTTGGATACATTTTTCATCTATGAGGATTATTATAATGTGAGATGAATTTATCATCCATGAGGATGCCTATTTTTATCATGGTTATGTCACATACTTTTGTGACACATGGATGGGATGTTTTGACCAAGGAGATAGTTGTAGCATGTCACTACAAGTGAGTTATCTCATCAAATTGTGTTTTGGGCAAACTTATGATCTACATATATTGAGACCATTTTTATGTAATATGATTAATGACTTGTATTATAAAATGTACAGAATATGTTCTTTGTACATTATGTACTTGAGAAACATATTAAAAACTTTGTGTGACTTAGAACTACATTGGGCCTTGATCCTATTTATGAGTACATATGGTAGTCATGGAGGTGAAAGCATTGATTATTTTTTCCAGGGGTTATCCCTATGCTTAGGTCTGAAGGACCAAAGAGTTCAAAATAACTTGAGATTTCTACTGGCTAAAATTTTAATGTATTGATATGATGAGAAGTGTATATGACGTTGTGTAGTCATGAAATACCATGCTTAATGCATTGACATGGATGTAACCAAATTTTGATGTGTCTTGAAATAAATAAAATAATTATGTCTACTCACATGCGTGGTGTCTATATGTCAAGGGAAATGAAACTAATCTGTAAATCAATCCTAGTTTGGAAAAGATAAATCCTACTTACACTTATTATTGTTGATTCATTAGATATTTGGGGTCATGACCAAGATGTATCCATTAGATCTAACCAAGGGATATATTACCATAATAAAATCACTAGAGATGATTCCAAAGCCTTCAATTAATCAAAACTATGCAATAACTCTAGGTGGGTCCTATGTTTTCATATTCACAAATTAAATAAGTAAATTAAAAATCTAATCTAGTGCTCACCAAATCTTGTGGTACAAAGTTTGGTAATAAACATAAAAATTAAATGTGCATAGAATATCTATACTCACATCAATGCATACGAAATCCTAATTCATGGGAGATAAGTAAAAATTCTAATTTATCTACTCTTATAAAACAAGAAAAAGTTAGGAATACTTACCTTTGAAGATGAACCCACTAAACCTTAATCTCTCCTTGGCCAAGGTGATTTGTAATAGGTTGTTTTGGTATGTAAGGATAATAAGGATAATTCATCTCTAGGCTATACAACTTATCTATGCATCCAAATACTTATCCATAAGACAAGATCCATATCTCCAAAGAAAGTATTGAAACCTTAAGCTATGATCTTCAAGTAGAGTGGTGGATAAGTAGATGCATAATATATTCTTATTCTTCTCTACTCTCTAAATGAAAAAAATGGATGTGTATGTATTATTTAATCTAACCATAAACCATTATAAAATTTTAGGCTAAATGTAAGATAAACCATTAAAAAGGGTTTTAGTCTTAGGAAGGGGCTAATTAAAGTGGAAAATGACTAGAGGAGGGTGCAAAAGAGGAGGCAATGCTTAGGGGAGTGTTTTTAAGATATGTTGTATAGATAATAAGTGGTTATATAGGGACAACAATCCTACAAAACACTAATGGTCCACCTACCCCTTTCCCAGTGCACCCTTTAAGGCATGCATTCAAAGAGATTGAGACTCAATGAGTCACTTCAAGGGAGAAAGCATCAGTAATTGATAAATTTTGAAAATATTATGTGTATACATATGCCCCACTCAAATTTCATCATGTGTCACTTATGTGTAATACATGATGGTGCTTCAAGAAAAGAACATAAAAACACACAATGCTGAAGCTAAATAAATTATAATAAGGATCAAATAAGATAAATGAAGTACAAAATTGAAAAATACATACCTTTACTTACCTTAGTGTTGTATATAAATATTGAGATGCAAGAAATGTGAAGGTGTTTAATGTAGGGAACACTAAGTGAGCCTATAAAAATTAGTGAAAAAGAGAAAAAAATGATTTTTTTTTCAAAATATAAATGTAACATGTGAAAATATACTCTATGATGTCAGGATTCTATAACATTATATGGATAAAAAAAGAGATAATAGAAAAAAATATATCATCAAAAGATAAAATCTGGTGGTAAATATTTGACAAATAAATAATTTTGAATAGTAAAGATAAATAGGGTGAAAAATAATTCATTTTTTATTTTTACTATTCTAAGAAAATAGAGCTCTTAGAGACCTAGTTTGAGACCAGAAAGCCATCATGGTGAGGAGATGATAGATGAGATGGGGAGGACACATAGCAATGGTAGCAAATGTATCATAGGTAAAAAATTATGAATTTAATTTTTTTGATTATTTTTATTTTAAATTGAGATAAATACAAAAAAAATACTGGTAGGAAAAATATAGGCACCATAATTGACCCTAGGAAATTTTTAGGTAAACTAGGGGTAGAATGGGATACTGGGTAAGAAGAAGTAGAACCAGTAAATTCTAAAGGAATTTATGGTAAATCATTAAAAATTCACCATTATGAAGGAACATACTTGACCTGGTCGACTTAGTCTATAGGTCAAGCATAAAACAATGGGTCAAATGCATAGTAGTGGGCTAATTTAGTAATATAAGGGGTGGCTGACTATGTAGTAGTGGACCAACTTCATTTGTAATGAGGGGAAGGATGACTATGTACTAGAGGTATGGTTTAGTTGGCAAAAAAGTGTTTATATAGTCTATAAAAAGGGGCTGAGTATGTAACACTGGGCTGACTTAATATGCTAAAGCTAAAGGAGGGTTGATGTAGTATAAAACAAGCTGATCTAGTTGAAAAAGGTAAGGGTTGATTTAGTATCAAAAAAAGTTATTGAGATGATTTAGGATTAAATAGGCTGATTATGTATAAAAAAAAAAAAATGAGAAACTAAATCAAACTAGTTGATTAAGTAGTTAATTTATGAATTTTTAAGAATGTATTGTGATTATTTATGACATGGAGATGTGATACATCCTTTATTATTTGATATTTTGTAGAGATGATAGAGATATTGGCACCTGATAGATGCATTATGGCTACCATATTTGCTAGATCATTTGAGTGACATGGATAGAGCTTGACTAGTTGCACTAGGTTTTAGAGGTATCATGGAGATGAGATAGATCTCATTGAGTGTTGATCTCATTGTCATGTTTTTTTGAGCATGGGGAAATTTGACCAAAATTTTCTAATGGGTGGTGGATGAGGATACTATTAAGGTGGGGATTAATTTGGAGGATATCCAAATGTTGTATAAACTTCTTATAGGTAGGATGCTAGTGTTCACTAACACACTGGAGGATCTAGATGAGAGACAAGCACTAGCCTAGTGGGTGACATGCTTAGTTATTATATAGCCTATATTGAGGGTGAGTTTATTTTATGTTTACATTGAGGCCATTATGGACATATATAAGGTAGTGATAGTAATTATGATAGTGTGAGTATTGTTCCACAAGTTGAATAACAAGGTATCACTATATATGATAGCCTTGTATCAGTTAATACTAGATTAGGGATCAATATATGATTTTGGGGCTATCATCTAGGTCCATATCATGCATGATATGCATGGGATGTTAGCCATAGGTAAAAATACCATGGGGCCTATGGTTTTTCTAAGTGCTTAGTTATATGAGAGGTTCCCCATGTATCATCCAGTTGGGTTAGCCCATGTGATTGATGATAGGTTACCTTGGGTTGTGTGGTGGAGATAGGATCATGTAACTAGGGTTGTACCCCACATGCTAGCTCTACAAATTATCACATGAAGAGAGATTCTGTGGTAGTTATATACACACATTATTACTATATGGCCTCATTGGTTTACCATTGTTATAAGGTAGACATGGGTGTGGATCATAGGCCACTACACATCATGGGTAGAGCCATATCTAGTGGCATGCTTTCTAGGATAGTTTGGAATCCTAAAATTGATGGACCCTCTAGTAGTGATTATTTATTGGGCATAACATGTTAAAGAGTTGATAAAGAGGGGAGGAAGAGGGGCACTAGTATAAATACCAATGATTAAGCCTCATCATGTTAAACCATGGATTGGTTGAGGATGGCATCAGGTGGTAACAGAGCCAACAAGGGGAGATGCCATAGATGTGGATGCTAGTACATAATAGACACTATAGTATTAGAAATAATGACCATCATGACCTCACCATATATAGAGTAAATCTCAATCAGAGCAGGCATAGGTGAGGGATACATCATAGGAAGACCCAATAACCATTTCAGGACATAGTTAGTCCATAAAGGCACCTCTAAGGAGAGGATCATGGCATAATTGAGTGTTGAATCTTGGCTTTAAACTAGTGTAGAGGTGGCCTATGGAGGAGGTGCTCAATAGATGAGTGGATGGAGATACCATGTTCAATGAGTGAGTAGATAGAAAGAGGGTGGTCGATGACACTAGCACTGGTGAGAAATGTTTTAATTTTGATATAGGAAACTAGTTACGTTGTGATTATTATAGATAAATGATTTTGAGATATGTATGTGATTTTATGCCTATTTGGTTTTGGTTTTACATATCCAATAATGGAGGAGGTTAGATGGGGAGCCCTAATTATGGCCATGTATCATGACATTTTTGATGGGGTGATAACACCATATGACCCCACCCCTCTAGATGTTCTTGATGTACCTTCTACCCCAACCTAGGTGATCTAGTTTAGACTAAGGAGGAGGCCTCTAGGTAGATTTAAAATTGTGAGAATGAACTAAAACCAATGATAGGGTTTGGAGAGGGAGAGGCACATACTTGGTATAAGAGAAAGAATTACACATGGCTACTACCATTTAGCTTGGACAAGTATAGGACTAGGTGGCCAATCTATAAGGATAAGTTATAGGCTTGAGATCCTAGAAAACTTCATTACATCATACCATTCATAGGGATCAATCCTAGACATCTATGGGTAGCATAAATAGGTGACAAGATAGGCACAATAGATCCCATCCTTAGAGTTGGAATGATTGTATTATGTATTTTATATAAAACACATGATATATATATATATATATATATATTAACAATTGTATTGATCTAATGAGTTATACTTGGTTGTGGATGTTGATGCATGGATATATTTATTTCTAGCACATGTATTTATATTTTTTTGTATATGCTATGAGAAATATATGTTGAGTGTTTTCTTTTCTAGCATTATGTGATACACATGCATGATTAAAAATAAAAATGCAAAAATGACTTGAAAAAATATAAGTAATCAAAAATAAAATTACTACATACTATATCATGATGGAAAATATGTAATAACAAAATATGACTAAATATAATCAACCAAATATGGTAAAAAAGGGTAACAAATATTTTTAAACCATGCAAAATATTTGCACCAAATTAAAACAAGTAAAATCACACTATATCATGTTGAGAAGTATGAAAATAATGTAATAAAATGGAAGGTAAATGAAAAACTAAATGGTATAAAATGAAATAATTAATTAAATCAATCATATTAAATCATGTTGGGAAGTATGAAAGAGAAGACAAAATTGAAAAAATAATCACACTAATTCAAGCTGGGAATTATGAAAATTTTAAGAAAATGGTTGTAATCATACATGTAATAATAAAATAAAAGTGAAATATTAATGAAGTAAGTATAAAACATATTATATCAATATGGGAAGCATGTCAATGATGAGTAACTAATAATAAATCACTACTTATCTCAAATTTTACAAGAGTAATTTCATTGTGATTTGGGTATTCGAATATTTTGTGAGGAAGGCCTAGATACATGGTCTTACACTTAAACTCACAAAGGGAACACCAATGAGGTGGAAATAACTATGAAAATTATTTGTAAAAAGATGTCTGTAATGTGGTAATTTGTGAGGAAGGCCTAGTTTTACCCATGGTATTACAATGTAACTCACAAATAAAAACCATAGGGGGAATGATCAGTTAAAAAAATAATATTTCTTAAGGGGAAAAATTAGGAATGTTTTAAATGAATATTTAATTTAAAAAGCATAACATATTCATCTTTGAGAAAACATTAGGAAATATGAGGCACACTAAGTACATATTAAATACACTAACTAGCTAGTGACCATCAAAATATAAAGGACACTCACTCAAAATAAGCACAAATCTATATAGGCAAATAAGTGAGATAGTAAGATTGACCCATATTGGTTATATGAATAAGAAAATTAAAGTGGACCTACCTTCCCACCACATTTTTATATTTCCTTAGGTTCTCTTACAGAGCTATAAGTTTACTGTGAAGATTGGGTGCTTGTGTGAGAAAATGGGTAGCACTAAAATATTTTTTATTCCCCTTTCCCAGTTTTTTGGCCTATCATACCCTAACATACGTCAAATCTATTATGAGGAAAAATATGGATTTTGATATTTGATTAGAAAATGAATGTGTTATGAATCATGTATTTTAGTTTGATTTTGAATTTTGAAAGTTATATGTGGCCTTTTGCATTATTGCCTTTTGTTTAAATGATTTGGCATTTAAATTTTATGTTTTTTAAGATTCCTCCTCCATACGAATTTAGAATAACCAACATGAGTGATAAAATTGATACATATAAATGAGATTTATAATTTGGACAAAGGAAGCTAAGTATCAAAGACATGATTGACTAAAAACTTAGGCTTACCTATGAACCGATATCTTATCTCAAGTTTCAACCATGTGTATGTTTAGTAGGCAAAAGGAGAATAAGGGAATAAAAGGAGATCTAAATTAGATCGGTAAGAATAAGATTAAAATGAGATGACTTGTTTGATAAATGATCACATGGTAAAAAAGGATTACTAATGGAAGTAATGTTTGTATAACCATCTCACAATAATAATTATTCATGCTTTTGATATAAGGTAGCAAAAAAACATGATAAAAAACAAAAACATCCATGAAAATGAATTAACTCATAAATATAATAATGCAATCATGGAAAACATGAAAATAAACCATAAGAAAATATAAAAGAACATAAAAACATATATAACACAAAATACATAATAGAACAATCCATGTGAAATAGGTAAGTGAAGTAAAATTTTACACATAGTCAAATGATATAAGATTTATAAAATTGGATCGCAAGTTCAATTTGAATTCATAATGAAGAATAAAGTGAAATAACATCATGTTATGTTCACAAATACTGATAAATATATATTCAAATATTATCCATAACATTTTATGTGTGTGTGTGTGTGTGTGTGTGTGTGTGTGTGTGTGTGTGTGTGTGTGTGTGTGTGTGTGTGTGTGTGTGTATGTGAAGTTAGATCCTAACTACTGTAAGAGTCTCATTGATCCTCAGTGAAAGCTATGAAAAGACCTCTCATCGAATCTACTCAATAAAAAATGTAGGAATAGTTTAAGGATCATTCTCATGAGGGTTATCATGCATAAAATACTAAATAAGGATAATATGTGCTAGAATAGGAGTGGTATTCATGAGACAAGAAGGTAGCACCACCGTTGGAGAAGGAACCATAAATGGGAGAGAAGACATAGATGGCACAGGAGTCATATGTGAAGAAAGAGCCATAGATGAAGAAGGATGAACCTTCTTACATGGATGATTAGTACTAGGAAGAATAGAAAGTGAAAGAATGGTCATAAGGTGATCATGAAGATGCTGCTAGAGGATACAAAAGTAATTGGTATGATGGGTACGTCACTAGTGCTAAAGACAATATACCTCTCCATATTTTAGAATATACTCAGTTAACAACATGGGAGGAGGTATAGCCTTATCTTTGGGATGAGTAAGGGTAGGATGCAATATATCAATATAGTATCAAAGATTTTGATAATGGGTGGAAAAATGATAATATGTGTCATGAAAGAAACAAATATACTTGTTAGTAGACTTTGGGGGTCTACAAATAGGAGTAGAAGTAAAATCCAAGGAAGAATGGTATAACTAAAAGTCTATAATCTAATGAATAAAAACTCTATGAATATCATAGTAAGGTTTATCAACCCATTTGGTAGGTAGGGGATAAATTTGTGATAAAGGAAGAAGACCATCACCAAGGGGAGGCAAGGCTAGTGGAGAAACTAGCTTAGGCTCATCTAAAGGAGAAGAAAAATACAATATAAGATTAAGCTCAGCTAAAGATAGAACAAGAATAGGAACTAGACTAGGATGAATTGAGGGAGAAGTAGGATGCATAGAGGGTTTAAGGATGGTATCAATAATTTCTAGGGAAGAAAGCTATAGGGATCTTGGTACCTATAAAAATGATAAGGACTGATCATAACGTGATCCATTATCATGCTCCTAAGAGGCTCTAATAAAATTGGAGGTGTACCATGCAAGCGTTTCATCTCTACCCTATGAAAAAGAGGAATTATACTAAAATTAGGAACTATACAAAAAATAATAAAATGATATGAATGAAAAGACTAAAACAAAGAAGTGCAATACTAAAAGATCTCAGAATCTCTAGTCTGGACAAATCCTCTTAGAAATGGATCATCTAAAGTATAACCATCATCATAATGGGTGTATGAAGGTCGATGTTACAAGTAGGTATGATATTTTTATAAAAATTTATGTGATGAATATAATGCCAAGTTTTGGTTAAGACCATAAAGATATCATTGGATAGGTAGCTGAAAAAATGCAACATCAAAGATGGTAGAAGTTGGGTGATGAGATAAGGGCATAAATCCAAAGTTTTTATCTTTAGTTTGATCTCATCCGGCTCATTGTCATTATAATATAAGAGTTTAGGTGGTATGTTCTCGATGAGTTTGAGGTGACCATGATAACTTTGGGTATAATTGACAAAAAATTGAAACATTGAGATATTTTGAATGGAACAATCGACAAGGGTTCAAGGGTTAGAATTTTGAATACACCATGTTCTTGGAATTGTTTTAAATTTTAAGGGTTTGTGTCTCATTTAATCCTATGGATAACACCATTATGGGTAAATTTGACACATTGGCAAGTAAATAAGGTGACAATATTCATGCAATGAATCCAAGGTATGCCAAACAAGATGTTGTAGGAAAGGGGAAATTTAAATATCATAACCTTCACTCAAACAGTGATATGAGGGATGGTAATAGGAAGCCACATACAACCTAAAGGAGGCATTTTCCTTCTATCATAACCTTGGCATGTAATATGTGTGGACTTAATATTAAACTTAGAATATCCAAGTGTTTTAATGAAGATAAGGGAGGTGACATAAGTATCTAAACCCTCATCAATCAAAGCTTGATTGATTTTGATATCACCGATTTGAACACTTATAAATAGTGGAGGATCATACACATAAAGCATAATATCATTGGGGATCATGGAAGCAATATGAATTTGTTTGGAAAGAGAAGTGTCTATTATTTCATCAATGTGGATAGACATATCTTCACATTGATGTAAAATACTAACTTTAGAGCCCAATAATGTAGCTTCACATCTTGCTTAGGGAGGATGAGGGATTTTCATTTTGAATAATAGTTGCATCAGGTAGTTGTGATGATGAGTGAAAGTTTGCATTAGTTCAAGAAAGGGTATTTGAGATGGGAGATTAGTAAGTTCAATGATGGGGTCCCATTCATCATAACCTATGGGGGGACTACTAGATATTGGTGTGTAATGTTAGAAGAACTCCTAGGAAAGAGGCTTATAAGTACATTCAAACTTGTGTTGGTAAGACTTGGTTGATTTAGTCTTAGGATAAATGGGTCAATTATTATTTGATGATGAGATGGTATATTTAGGTATTTCTTATGATTTATTTGAATAAATGTTATTAGAAGGTTGAGGAGTGTTTTCTATGGGTTTAGATGTTAGGGTAGTTGTATATATAAATAATATGAGAGGTATTATCCAATTGAGGCATTGGAAGTGGTTCCTAAAAAGAGATAAGGTCCACTTTCCCAAACTTTGTTAAATGAGATGGGGAAGAATCTTGAATAACATGGGATATTTGGGAGGTTTGGTGCCTATGTATAGGATTAAAATCAATGAAATCAACCACCCTTTGCATATTAGTCATATTTACCACATTGTCTTCAGGATTTTGGTCAATAAGACTTTCAACATTATTGGTGGAAGAAGTCAGCTTGTCATTATTATCTTGATGATTAGGTAGAGAATATTTATATACGGCAAGATAATCATTAGCCTGGTTTAAAGCTTGATTTTTGTTTTGTGTTTCATGAGAATTAAAGTCTATGTTATAAGCTTGTTGGAATTTAAAAATGAGTGAATCATGATCAAAGTTTAGGCCAATAAGAAAACCCATAGCTAAATTATGTAATTGTATATGAATCTCATGAGAGTGGCCCCAACTTGCATGAAACAAAAAAAATTTGTTTGGATCATCCATGATTTCATAGGATGAGTGGGGTCAAACTCTCATGGTAGAGTCCTTGGTAGACATTTTTGAATCTTAGATAAGGATAATGGCTTATGAACATTAGTGTTATTTGTTTAATAAAATTTAGGATTAGGGGTGTTTTTTAGAGGGGGAGCATGCTCCAAAACATTATTAGGAGTGATGGAATGAATATTTTGAATGGTATCATAAGAATTGGTGACACCATCATTAGTATCATAATGATTTTTATTTTTTAATGAGAATGTGAGTGCCCATGGGAGGTTGGGATGGCTCAAATTGGCACATGACAATATATTTGTGTTTGGCTTGGTTGAGAGCTTATTCCAAAGTTATTGGAGAGAGAGTCCTAACCTACTATTACAACTTGGGATAAAAAGCATTAGTTAATAAATGAAAGAGGTTATCATCTTCCATGTTATGATTATATACACAAAATTTCATTGGATTCAATTATATTCAATAATATTACTATTATTGTTAGGGTGTGGAGCTAAAAGCTTCACCAGGATGCAAACAGGAGGAGTTACAGAGGTTGTGGAGGTTACAGAGAGTTGTAGAATGAGTTGCAAGGAAACTGACGTCGATCTGATCAACCGACGTTGGTTAGATAGTAGTGCAAAAGCAACCAACATCGGTTACGAGTCGGCTGACATCGGTAAAGAGGAGCCGATGTTGGCAACCTGTGTGTGAACATACAATTTGCATGTGGATTTTGGAGAGTCTATTTTTGGATTGTTAGTTTGCATGTTAAAGGCTAATTATAGTCTTGGAGTTGTGTGTCTAATTATTGTAATTAAGATAGTATAATTATTGTATGCATGAGATCTATATAATAGACTCATGGGCTATATTATAAATGAGTGCTAGAGATTAAGAGAGCTAAATAAGCTCCTTCTAAGAGAAGAGAGCAATGGTGTGTTCCTCTTAGTGCCACAATACCAAGTGTGGGTGCTGGTTTGGAGAATCAGAGGGGTTCTTCATGTATGTATGATCTTGGTCAGCAGGTGTGCAGGACCACGTTTGGAGATCTACAATGGTGAGTAAGGTTTGGTGATTTATAGGTGACAACAGAGAGCAGGATATCTACTTGAAGTATGGTTGTGTACTTGGGGTACTGGCAACGTGTTACTGACTGGTGAAGGTGAACATCAATTCTATATTAGAGTTGATTGTTGTGACTGTGAGAGAGAGGGAAGAAGGTCTTGAGGTGTGGCAAGCCTTTGAGGTGGAAGAAGAAGTGGCATCTTCTTTATTGTATTTTCTTCTGAGTGATTATTAATACAATTGTGTATTGTCTCTCATATCTTGTGTTGTTTCATATTTCTAGTTACTTATCATTCTGGTTAAATTTCATGTTTAGTTGTTAATACAAGAGGTAATCATATATGCTCTAATTGGTAGAGAAAGATCCTGACAGTTGGTATCAGGGCTTTTGGTTGGGTTACTAACAGGTGGTTTTAGATCTGGTTAGTGTTTGTTGATTACAGGGTACTCACAGGGGTTTTTGTTTGAGTGGGAGTATAGCAATGGCAGAAGAAAGTAAGCTACGAATGGAGAAACTGAATAGCATGAATGGTCTAATTGATGAAAAGAAAGAGCAGGGAAAAGGAGATTGTTGGTTGGTAGAAGATCAGCGTGTAGAAGCAGATGTTGTAGGTGATGTTGCACAGGTTGCTCTGGATAAAGTAGAATCTTGGTTTATAGATTCTTTTGCCTCTTTCCATGTAGCCCAAAATAGAGCATCTTTTCATGGGCATGTCTTTGGAGACTTTAGAGAGATTTATTTAGGGGTTGGTGAGCCTTGTCAGATTATTGGCAAAGGGGAAGTGAAGCTGAAATTGCAGATAGATAACACACAAGTGTTGAAGAAGGTCATGTAGGTTCCAGTCTTGGAGATGAGTCTAATTTCTTCAGGAAAGTTGGGTGATGGGAGATGCACAGTAACTCTCACAGTGGATGTACTTGAATTAGATGGTGGTAAGAAAGTAGGTATCCTTTATCTATCTACTTATATTACTGATTCACCTTCTATTGTAGAGATGTGGCTTTGTAGGCTTGGTCACATATGTAGGAGGGGAATGGATGTTCTTAAGTGGAAGACATATATTTTTGACAAACTTAAGAAATGGAAAGCCTTGGTTTTCATGGAGGAGATGATGGACAGAGATCAATTGAAGGGGCTAAATAATTTTGAGCAGAGCAGGGTTGATTTGGATAGGGGTTTGATTCAAAAGGAGCTCGCAGGTAGAAGCCATCACTCACAAGCAAAACACAGAGACCAACATCGGTTAGAAAACCAACGTCAATGTCCATTAGGGACCGACATCAACTATGTGCAGACTGAAATCAGCATCTAAGGGGCATATAAACACTGGTGTCAGCTAGGAGAACCGACGTCGGTGATGAGGCAGTCACAGGGAACCGATGACGGTCAGGTGCAGACTGAGATGTGATCGACATCGATTATTGAGATGGATTTTGGGTGGACAACAAGCTATCAAGGAGTTTCAAGTGCCCATATAGAGGACTGAAGGCATAAGTAAGTTCTTAAATTCATCATTTCCCTTCTTTACACTACTTATTGCTCACTTATGGTCAAGAATCAGGAAGTTATTAAAGAAGCAGAGCAAGTAGATCTAGGAAACAGTGGGAGCTAGGCATGGATGAGAAGTGTGATTTCCTTGGAGAAGAACCAAACAGGAGTTTTTGGTGGAGTTGCCAGTGGGAAGAAAGCACTGAGAGATGAATGGATGTTCAAGATGAAGAAGAGCGGGAATGGACACGTGAGATGGAAGGCCAAGGAACGTGGTCTTGAGGTAGCTACAGGACAGTGGTATAGGTTTGACAGGTGGATGATGAAGCATGGCTTTAGTCAACATCAGTGTAACTACTATGGTTTTCTTTACCAAGGGGATGATGATTGAAACATTATCTTGTTATTGTATGTGGTGTGGTTGCTTGTTGCAGGGTTACACATGCAGGGAGTTTTTGAGCTAAAGGTAAAGTTAGTTCAGAGGTATGTCATGAAGAATTTGGAGTAGCAAAATTCTTTGGCATAAGAGACATGGAAGATCATAGGTTGATTTTGTCTCTAGTAGGAGCTGATGTGAAGAAGGTGTTGGTAGGGTTCAATTCACAGGATGCAAAATCGGGAAGCACACCAAGGGCTAGACAGTTCAAGTAGAGCTTAGAACAGTGTTTGAAATCACATGAGGTCTAGTGTAGACCCGAGTTTTCCCAAGTAGTGGGAGTTGTCAAAAAGTATGGAGCCAATTCAAGGAAGGAGTATTGGAGGGTAGTTAAATGGATTCTCAGGTATTTGAGAGGGATTACCAGTAGGTTAACATGTTATGCAGGGTCAAGGTCTTCACTACATGGAATTGTAGGTTCAGATGTGGCAAGTTACTTGGATGACAGGGGTAGCATCACAGGATGTGTGGTGGTTGGTCTTCAAGATTGAGCTTGAAGAGGGATACAAGCCAGTGAATAAATTAGATGGTGTACAAGTATAGGTATAGGTGCAACTATTTATCTCCAAGTGGGAGATTGTTAGGGTGTGGAGCTAAAAGCTTCACCAAGATGCAAATAGGAGGAGTTACGGAGGTTGTGGAGAGTTGCAAAATGAGTTTCAGGGAAACTAACATCAGTCTAATCAACTAACATCGGTCAGATAGTAGTGCAGAAGCAACCAACGTCGGTTACAACTCGGCTGCCATAGGTCAGGAGGAGCCGACGTTGACAACCTGTGTGTGAACATGTAGTTTGCATGCAAATTCCAGAGAGTTTATTTTTGGACTGTTAATTTGCATGTTAAAGGCTAATTATAGTCTTGGAGTTGTGTGTCTAATTATTGTAATTAAGATAGTCTAATTATTGTATGCATGAGATCTATATAATAGACTCATGGGCTGTATTGTAAATGAGTGCTAGAGAGTAAGAGAGCTAAATAATCTCCTTCTGAGAGAAGAGACCAATGGTGTGTTCCTCTTAGTGCCACAGTGCCAAGTGTGGGTGCTATTTTGGAGAATCAGAGGGGTTCTTCGTGTATGTATGATCTTGGTCAGTAGGTGTGCAGGACCACGTTTGGAGATCTACAATGGTGAGTAAGGTCTGGTGATTTGCAGGTGACAGCAGAGAGTAGGAGATCTACTTGGAGTATGGTTGTGTACTTGGTGTACTGGCAGCGTGTTACTGACTAGTGAAGGTGAACATCAATTCTATATTGGAGTTGATTGTTGTGACTGTGAGAGAGAGGGAAGAAGGTCTTGAGGTGTGGCAAGCCTTTGAGGTGGAAGAAGAAGTGGCATCTTCTTTATTGTATTTTCTTCTGAGTGATTATTAATACAATTGTGTATTGTCTCTCATATCCTGTGTTGTTTCATATTCTAGTTACTTATCATTCTGGTTAAATTCCATGTTTAGTTGCTAATACAAGAGGTAATCATATATGCTCTAATTGGTAGAGCAAGATCCTGACAATTATTTGACACTAATTTAGTTTGTCTCATCTAATCTCATGTATTACCTCTAATTCCATCCTAATATCACACCTTATAATTAAATCCCATCCACCTTCATTATTTTTCATCATACTAACCTTACCCCTTCCCACTTATTCATTAATTCATCTAAATCCCCATTTTTTACTAACTAATACCACTTATCCATTACTTAGGAATTTAAAATTCCCATGACCCACCTACCTACCTACTCCTAGGCTTTCCTATAAGCATACCCCCTATATTATTTAATGGCATGACTAATCTACCATTAATCATGTTTAGACTCTCAAAAAAGATTATAGAGGCTTCTACCTCTAGAGCCTTTCCTCCTCTATGTTACATACTGATTTCTCACTAAGTAAACCTACTTGATTATCCATGGATATTTATAGTTGAAAATTTGATTTGGTAATTTTTGGTTAAGCTTTGAGATATATACTATTATGGGATAGTTGGATATTTCTTAGGTTACATGATTACATTGTTTTGAGTTAGATATAGCTTTTGTTCTTATATTATGATCATAATGAGTATTTATTTTAGTTGTATTTTATGATGTATGTATATCATGATGTTATTGTCTAACTACCTACTTGTTGTGAGTTTGACATAGGATAACTCATCCCTTAGAGAATGACAAAGGGAGAGAATCATCAGAGAGGGTGATCTAGATGGACATATTGGAGGATGATAGAGAAAATGACTATAACCCTACACACACTAGATTAGCTAGTACATGTTAGATGCATAATAGAATGGTTAGTGTAGTGTGTTTTGATGTTGTTTGCATTTAGATAGTCATTTACACATGGTTTTCTAGCTTACTGTACTGGTTATATGGAACTCATCTTGTGTGATTACATTTATGACTATTAATGCTTTTGGTGATGTAATTTGCATAATTAGAGTAAATTTGAATTTATTTGATTAATGAGTTAATCATCAAGTCATAATTATTATTAATTAGTAATCAATGTATAAATAGAAAAAGATGAAAAAGGGTATTATTTAAGAAATACATATTTATATTTTAAAAAAGGGATAAGCTTTTAAATTATTCTAAAGATGAAATAAAGAAAAAGGAAAAGGAAAAATCTAAAGCTACGCCTTTCTCATGATAGAAAAAATTAAAAGAGGAGAAGTGAGGCACAACAGGGGAGAAGGAGAGTTCAAAATAGAAAAGGGAGGTGAAAAATATAGGAGAAGAAGAAGGTATGGATAAGAATAAGTTACTGAGGAGAAGAAGGTGAAGATAGCATGGGATGGAAGGAAAGAAAGGAGCTGAGCTAGAGGAGGATTTTTCAGATGCCAAAGAGAAGTTTTTCTGAGGTAGGTGCTAATATATAAGTCTATTTTTTTTCCAAAATATATTATTTGTGTTTCATAAAAGCATATAAACCTGTCTGTTTATATGTCATTGTTGAACCATTTTTATATTCTTTAAAATGCCATAATACTCTCAAATTCATTGTAATATTAACATTACAATATAAACATATTACAATAATCCTTTATTACAACTTATAGGAATTAATTATTATAGAAAACCTATAAACTATACAGAACATGTTTGATGACAAGGAATAATCCTATAAAACTATTTGAAAATAGTGAGTTAAGAAGTATAGGGTGATCTATGAGTATGCAGATAAAATAGAATATATATACTGCACCATAATAATAGTGTACATGTTTGATGGTAATTTTAGTGAAGGAAATAGAATATATATGCTGCACGTTGAAAATAAATGTATCATAGTTACATTTTTAGTAAATAATAAGCTTGTGAAACTAATTATACATGTAGTGACTTCCTTAATCATAATTATGCATGCAGTGACATATAACATATATATATACATATATATATATATACATATATATATATATACATATATATATATATATATATGTTATATGTCACTGCATGCATAATTATATATATATATATATATATATATATATATATGAGTTATATATTTGTAGTAATATTAACATAGGAAATAGATATAAGATTATGTGGTTCCAACTAAAGGGAGAAACTGACTTAAGTGGAAAAACATTCTCATTAAACATAATAAAAAGCTTATACATTGCATCTTTATGAGAAAATCCTAACTTTTGTTAAAGTATGGTTATGAGAATAAATAGAGGAATTTGGTTTTCCAATTTCATAATATCATTTAGTATAAGCTTCTTCATCTTATACAATGATGTTTCTTTAAAAAATACTAGGTTGAATAAATGTATGATGTAGGCTATTATAATCATAGAATCCTTGAGTCTTTTCAATTTTCTATGAGTTGCTCCAAAATTATGCTCTTCTATGGCCAAGAAATTTGGGATTGACTTTATGGTGGTGAGGACGCATTAAGGAACACATCTACCTTTTTACTTGAATGACCCAAAATTTAGTTGAAATGCCATTGCCTTGTGTTTGACCTCTCCCATTTTCTTCTAAAAATGTCTTCTTTAACCATCTCTTGTGTATTTATTTATCTTCCTTCTCTAAATTTGGACTAAGAATGCACTCTTATTTACATTTTTAAGTTAATTTTAATAGATAAAATAGCCTAAAATATTATATAGGGTTAAATTATGTATTATATATTATATAATTATGACATATGTACATAATTTTATGGGATATAATTGGGTTGTATGCTTACTAGATATATATCTTATGCAGGTCGTAATTTATATGGTTAAATATAATACTAGGATATAATTGGGTTGTATGCTTACTAGATATATATCTTATGCAGGTCATAATTTATATGGTTAAATCTTATACTAGTAATTTCTATGCACATGTCATATGCAGTTAATTATTAATCACAAAAAATTAATTATCTAATATGTCATTAATGGAGGGTGATATATGAAAAGGGGTTCGTAATATTTGGATATCTATAATAGTCAATCAATAGACAATGTAGATTAACTACATAATTTAGCAAAACCCACCATAATTTATTTATAGATAATAGGAAAAAATCCCCTAAGTATTAGAGGATATAACAGTTTTGTTTTGAGGGAAATTTTGAATTTGTTATAGTATAATATGATAGGTTACATAAATTATAAAGGTAAAATCTGTAAATGTAATTTGGACTACATACCAAGTGATATTGTATAAACTATAATAGTTAACTACTAATAGTGATTAGTATTATACATACCACTGTAAACATTATGTCTATTGCAAATGGTATAAAATGTATTGAAATATGGTGGTATATTTCTATAGTCCTATTAATTGTTATAAACTAAGTCATGGACTTTGGAAGATAAGGACACCAACTATATACATACACAACTCCCTAAAAATAAAAATATGTCTAAATGAAAGAGCATGAAATTAAGACTTCAAGACAATTGTCTCTTGATGTTGTTTGACTGGTTATTTGTATTTGATTAATTGTGGACTATGATATTATGGGATTTATAAAGTAAATTCTATTAGAAATTAATCATAGTAATTATAAAATTGCAGTTTAGACATATATTATACCTAAATGGTATAAGTTGTATTTGTTATTCTTGTTATTTATGTGTTAAAAAATGTTGTGGAGATTCATTCATATGTTTGACAAACTAAATGTATGCATTCCGATTATTTCTATACTTAGAATGTATATGTTTTCTATTAGGATATAATTTATATGAATATGTGGTTATATTGATGATAACCCAATCTTGCATTGTTGATTCTATGTAAGTAGTGAGATGGACTTCACTAGCTTACTAGCATCACAATGCCAGATGAAGGTAATTTGATCGAGAACTATGTTTGAAATTGACTGATTATAGAAATCAATAACTATTGAAAAATTTGGCCAAAGTAATATTATTTATACATTATCATTTCATATTTATAATTTACATGTTTGTGTGATATCATGTTATAATGGATTTATTTATGGTACACTGCATGTTTTTAGAAATCATATAGCACATAGGTACTACGTTATCTCTTTAGATTCCTACACCATCACTATTTACTCATCCATGAAGGGAGGTCCATTCCATAATAGGGAATTATGTAGGGAATCATTGGTCTGTAGTTGGTGTGGGAAATCACTCAGATGATGCTCTCCCTCCCCACAATAGTTCTTACTTGGAGACAACACTTGTGATTACCATAAATACTAGAGTTTTTGGAAATGCATGCTCTATGGAGCCATGTATCCTATATTTATACATTATATTTTATTTATTATTGAAATATTATCCTGATGAATTGTTTACTTATATTACATTCATAGCATTGGTTATATGATTATACCAGTCATGGCTGAAAGATTATAATTATTTTATATATTCAGTTATGATGTATTTCACATAATAATAGCGATCAATGATGGATAAATGTCACATTATTATTTTTTAGTTATCATAGCTATAGTACTTTATATGGATCACTAATTATATTTTTTGTTGTAATATAATTATCTAATATGTTGTTATATTTTTAAAAAAAATACATATCTCTAGGTAGATCCTAGTGGAGATGTTACATGTGATATCATAGCTACAGATCAAACTCTAGGACTGAATTAGTCCAATAATGATTTTATATCTTTCTATTTACCAAAAAGGATATGGTGAAATCTAGAGTATCTAGAGAGGGTCCATTGAATGTTAATGATAGTAACCCTTTGTTTGATCTTAACCGATATGCTCGTTGAGCAAGTAGCAATGTTGGATCAGATTCTCATAGTCATGAATGATACCATGGATTAGATTATAGCCCTGGAGTAGGAAGTACATGGCCATGGAGAGGAATAATATCAAGAAGAACCTAAAGAGCATCTTGTTGAGTAGAAAAATTCTTAGGATGTGAGAGCTCAGGTAGTTATAGAGTTGGTTAGAGATATAAAAAAGGTGAGTCCACCTAAGTATGATGAAACTTTTTTGGGTGATGGATTGAAGCATAGATGATAGAGGTGGAGAAGTAATTATATATTCAAAACTATTTTGAGGTCACTAAAGCAGTATGGGGATCATACCTATTGGATGGTGAGGTAGCTACATGGTGGGCCAACAAGCATTTGGAAATGAAACTTAACTTGACCACCACTTCTTGGGAGTAATTTGTGACTTTATTTAGATCATGATAGCTTTCACAACCATATTTTGACCATAATTTTAAAAATGTATAGAATCTAAAGTAGAGATATTTATCGATAAATGAGTAATAGGAGAAGTTCACCAAACTTCTAAATTATGTACCTAAGTACCAAGAAGATGAAAGGTTCAAGATTAGAAAGTTTATCATGGGATTGAAACCCCAAATCACTAGATAGGTAGATGTTTATGGGCCTTCTACCATAGACTAAATATTAGAGAAGGTAGTCAAATAGGAATAGAAGCTAAAGTATCTTACACATGATAGGGATGAATTTAAGAGAATTTTAGAAATTCTAAGTCAAATTTCAAAAAGAAGAACTAGAAACAAAGGAGTGGAGATTCCAGGAAGCAGTTCAAAATCTAGAATGCCAAATTCAATAATAGTTCAGGAAATAAGAATCTGGGTAATGGTTTCAGAGGAGGGTTCAATGGAAACCAAAAGGAAAATAGGAAAGGACCACTTGTAGGTTGTTTCATTTATGGATATGACCACTATGCTCATGAGTTCCCTTAGGATAAGTTAAAGAAGAAAGGTCCTAACCCTTAGTAAGGAAGTTTTTGATAGTGTATTCATGAAATAATTGATAATCATCAAGTCAAATTTCAAGCATCACCCATACAATTGTTAGGTACTTTGTTTAAACATTTAGTTTCCATTTTGATAGATAAAAGGGTTACAGAATGTTTTATATATCATATAATGCTTAGTAAGTTATCTAAAAGAGTTGGAGTGGTGACAAATACATGGTTAGTATAGTATGGGAATGAATCAAAAGTCAAGGTTGAAAGTGTTTAGTTGAAGCAGAGATTAGGTTGACCAAATTCACAATAGTAGTGGATCTATATGTAGCACTACTGGGGTCATATGATGTCATCTTAGGAGTCAAATGGATTATGAAACATAAGGCCAAGGTTGACTGCTATTTGAAGAAGGTTTAGTGTTTAAATGATTTTGGAAATTAGACACAAATTTTGGGTGAGAAAAGAGAGTTGAGGCTCAGGAAATTTTATAAAATGCAATTCAAGAGGGCCCAAGAAAAAGGGTGCCAAGCATTTATCATCAAGATAAATAAAATGGAAGAACCCAAGGAACCATCTCTCAAAGATTATTCATTCCTTAGGAATTTTCATGATGTGTTTTTAGAAGAGTTGTCAATATTGCCTCTTAGACATGAGTTTGATTTCTCTATCAGCATTATATCTAGTTTAGAACCATAGTATAAGGCACCATATACGATGACAACCATTGATTTGGTTGAATTGAAGGCTCAAATCCATGAAATGTTATCAAAATAGTTGATCAGGCTAAGTATGTCACCATGGGGTGCACTAGTTATCTTTATCAAGAAGAAAGATGGTACTCTTTGACTTTGTATTGATTATAGAATGCTAAACAAGGTAACTATCAAAAACAAGTATCCTCTACCTCATATAGATGATCTTTTAGATCAAATTTTGGGATCAAATGATCTTTTTAAAGATTGATCTTAGATCAAGATAACATCATCTGAGGATAAGGTATGAGGATATTCTAAAGACAAAATTTAGAACTCATTATGGGCATTATAAGTTCACAGTGTTACCCTTTGGGTTGAATAATGTACTGAAACATTCATGAATCTCATGAACATTTTTTTAGATATTATCTAGATCACTTTGTTTTGGTCTTTCTTGATGAAATTATTTTATACTTTGAGAATGAAGAGGAGCACCTTCAACATCTGGAACTAGTTTTACAATGGATACACAAGCACAAGTTGTATAGTAAATTATCTAAGTACACATTTTTCTAAGAGAGAGTGTAATATATAGGATATATTACCTCTATGGATAATATCTCAATAGATCAAGTAAAGATAAGATCCATTATGGAATAGATGGTGACAAGGAATGTGGACAAGGTAAGAAGTTTCATGAGATTAGTAGGCTATTATAGGAATTTTGTTCTCAAATTTTCCAAGATAGTTAATCCAATGACCTATTTGAAATGGAAGAACCAAATATTTTTTTGGTCTAAAAAGTGTGAATTAGCTTTTCAAGAATTGAAAAGAAGGCTCACTTAAACACCAATGTTAATATTTCTCAACCCCATTGGTCAATTTTTGATGATAAAAAATGCATCTAGGGATGGACTAAGAGGAGTTCTTATGTAGGATGGTGTAGTGGTAGCTTATGAATCAAGGAAGCTACAGCCGTATGAGGTGAATTATGCCCCTCATGACCTAGAACTTGTAGTAATTATGCATGATTTATAAGTTTGGTGGCATTATGTGTTGGGAAAACTATTTGAGATCAAGATTGATATATTGGTACTCAAGTACATATTCACCCAACTGTATTTGAATGCTCATCAAAGATGTTGGATAGAGTTATTTTATAATTATTATTTTTATATCAATTATATCAAAGGCAAGAAAAATAGAGTAGTTAATGCCCTTAGTCATAAAAGGTACATAGTAGTTATGGCTACTATCAAGAGTACTTTCTAGGATTGAGTGCTAAAATTTTCACTAGGAGATGAATTCTATGACCAGGTCATAAACGTGTTGTCTAAGAATGCATATAATCCTTAATATAAAATATTCAAATTTGAGAGTGATGGTATTTTGTGTTAAAATGGAAGGATGTATGTTCTATATTAAGATAATCTAAGAAGAATAGTGCTAAAGGAACTACATAATCCCTAATATTTAGGACATCCAGGAATAACCAAGCTCATGGCAAATATTAGACCACTATATTTATAGAAGGAAATCAAG